>PVJI01022884.1:0-24450 GCA_004026765.1 Micronycteris hirsuta
TTTCTGTTCTGCTTGTTTGCTTAGGTTTTTTTTAGATTAAATTTTTTATAGTTGTGCATTTATTGCCATTTCAATGTTCATAGTTTTGATTTTCTTTTTCTTAAATAAGTATCTTTAACATTGCAACTAATACTGACTTGATGGTGATGAACTCTTTTATCTTTACCTTGTCTGGGAAGCACTTTACCTGCCCTTCCATTCTAAATGGTACTTTTGCTGGATAAAGTAATCTAGGTTGTAGGTCCTTTCTTTACAAAGCTTTGAATACTTCTTTCCAGTCCCTTCTAGCCTGTGAAATATCTTTTGAGAAATCTGTTGACAGTTTTCATGGGAACTTCTGACACAGGATCTTGGCATGAAACATGTGGCAAAATGTGTTCTGAAGCTTCTGCTACAACAGCGGAAGGAACATCATGCTGCAGTTGCTAATGACTTGATTCTCATTGTCCTATGTACAGTGTTTCTTGTATCTTGTATCTTCTTCAATAAATGTCTCTTTTTTATAGTAGATGGCTGGATACTTTATGGACAGACCACATATACATACATTAAAAAACACATATTAGTAGTGTCAACCACTCTTCTAAATTAAAGTATGTATATGTATATACATATATGTTATGTGTGTGTGTGTGTGTGTGTGTATATATATATATATATACATGAATATATATTTCATATATGCATGGATGAAGAAATATATATCTATATGCCTAATTGTATATACCTATATTTACATCTAAAATTTTATGTGTACACACACACACATATCCCAAAGATTTTTTTTAAATAAATATTCTCTATATTGGTGTAAAGTACCTCAAAGTCTGCAAAATACAAAAATTAGATCATTCATATATTTAAGGTCAAACTAAAGTCATATCTCAGTTCAAACCTTATTAGTATGAATCAGTGACTCTTCTGTACACTAAGACATAATGTCATCCCATGTCACCATTAACTATCTGCAGTTAGGTGTTTACTCAGCTCTGCTAAGACATAATAATTACTTATACTCAAAGTGTAAATTGTAAAGATTCATTATATTCAGCCAATCCATACTTTGGGTGAGTAATATACTCGATACAAAAATCTATGCAGAGAATACAGTTTCATTGTTTTCTATGCTACCTATTGTTAACTATAATGTATGCAATTACATGAAATTAATTCAGTTGGGCATGCTTTTATAGGACAACTCAGAATTGTGAAAATTGGTTTGTTCTGTCAGCTTAATCAAGCATCAGGTGTCTAGAATCTACACAGAATAAATCAGGGCAAGAATCTTTTTACTGGATGTGATGTGCATCTGTCAGTCAAATCAACTGAGTGACGGTTTTCTTTTTTCTTTCTTTCTTCTTTTTTTTTTTAATTTATGCACCCATGGCAGCACTTTTTAATTATGCTTATAAAATCACTTTTCTGAAAATAAGCACACCCTGAATTTTCAAGATATTATTGAATAATGTACTAAAAGTCACTGGAAACACTCATTAATCAGAAAAAATTATTAGCAGGCAAACATCTTAGCCTTGTCATTGCCAGCCTTGAGAAAACTGACTGAAATTTTAAAAAAATGTTTTGTGTAAGTGATTTACCTGATTAAATTCATAAAAGTTAGCCTAGCTCTCTATTCCAAACACGAGCACAGCAATACTTGGTAAATGTAGGGAGTGAGTGTGTGAGAAGTGTTATTTTGTTTTAAAAGAAAAAATAACTTGACTACTTTGATGACCACATTCATTAAACATCTTTGATTTTTATTCTACGACCTTGCTTTAAAAGTCATCGCTACACAAGGCGGCTGCTCATTTCATGTGAATGGAATAGGGTGAGGGAGCATTTGAGAGCAGAGATATGAAGTAAAAGAAAACCTGTTAAATGTCATAAGGCAGCTGCTGTTTTGTGTGCACGTATGAAAAAGTTGTATAGTTTAACATAAACACACAAAAATGAATGTGTTTTATATAACGTAATGCTGTCCTTATAAGTTATGTTTGCTTTATAACTCAATGAATTCTCAAATAAAATGTTTTAGCTTTTTATCTCACACGAATTCAAACACAGATTCTTACACTGAACAGGAAGGTGCTGCTCACTGGTAGCTCTGCCCCTGCTCCCGGCTCCCAAGATCCCACCACTGGTCTCCCTCCTTCATCCCTGCCAACATTTCTGTTATGCCTCCTATTTTTACAGGATGTTGCACTTGTTAATTCCTATGAAATGCTCTTCCTGTCATCACTGGAGAAGGCACTGACACAAAAAACCTTCCAGTATTTGTGAAGTTTTTCTCAGATACACCTTCTCTGAGACACACTATCTAAAGCAATCTTGCCTGTCATTGTCTCTATAATATGTGACCCCCAGAGTGAAATTAAAATGTGTTTCCTTGTTCAAAAAGCATTAAGAATTTCAAGAGAGTGAAAGCAGAACATTAAGCGAAACACAAGGTTCTTTTGAATATGGGGCCCTGTGTGGCAGCATAAGTGACATGTTTATAAAACTGGCCCTGGCTTTATCGTCGCCACATTCCTTTTCATTTTCTCACCACTAAATTTGCTTTAGTCACATTCGCATCACTTAAATGGCATATGGCATGCCATTTATTTGGTTATTATCAATTTCTTCCCAGTTGTATGTACCAAGGAAATAGCATTTATTTCCACTGCCACATTCACGGCTCTTTGATGCTTTGAAGCGGAGGACGGCCATAGAATACTTGTAGATTGCATAGTGTACTAAAAAGAAAAAAATATATAAACAATATTTTTGTAATACTAAGGTTACACTAGTGTTACTGGCGACATTCAAGATTGAATGACCTATTTTTCAAGGAGTAATGATAATTTAATGTTAAGCAAAGTAGCTTAACTTTCATAACTCTGGTTAAAATAACATTTCAATAATAACTTAGCTGATTAAATTAAATTAAAATGTCTTTTACTGACGTTCAAATGTAAAGTTTTAGGCGAGGTTTTGTTTTAACATTCAACATTGAAAAGACATGAATACTGAAGCAGAGTGTAAAGTGACACATTTCTGATAAATAATAGATCTCCTTTATTGATATCTTAACCTACTTTCCAATAACTGCTTACATCATTTTGAATATTAAAATACTTTAGTTTATTATAAGACAATGTCTATTTAGAATGTCAGCATATCTTAATCTCTTATTCTTTCCATACAGAGTAGATACGTGGTCCCAGTAACCTGAGTGGGTAAGAAAAACATGTGCTTTCGCACGCTTCCTTCTCTATTGAGCCTTCATTGTTCTGAAAGAAAAAAGTGTTTGTTTATTCTTTGATTATGTCCTTAATATAGTTGTGCATAATCATCTATTGATTTTCAGCTTCTCTGTGTAGCATTGGTAGGGACTTTATTTCTCTTACAAAATCTGGGCCTCCCCAAAGGATGCCCTTGCAGTTTCTGGAGGGCCTGAGGAAGCCCTCACTACACAGGTAGTAGGGTGGATGTTCACAGACAGGGCCAGCTACTTACTGACCAGCAGGGTCACTTACATCGCCTGTGGAAGCCAGGCTCTCCGAACCTGGTGTGTGACCATCTTGGTGACGGGTGGCACAACTCTGGCAGCCTTGGGCAATAACATCGAAAGCCTTCTAACTTGCAGTCGTTTCCCTATAACTCTCAGAAAACCACAAATCTCTCACCCCCCAAACATCTGCAATGCAGGTAGCTCCACTAGAACCCTCCCTCTGATCTGTTCCTCTGCCCCGTGTATTTTTCCATACTTCAGCATTTTTTCAGACTAATGGTCATTACCAGCAGCATCGTTTTTCCTGTTAGAAGCTGCCAGACATGTTTCACGGTATGCAATTGAGAATGAAAGACTAAACAAATAATCCCTTTGTAATGGTGAGGATGAGGACAAGGGATCATTTCTATTACATATTTTCCACAAACCCTTATCGCGCTAATAGAAGATTTCTTTCTTACTGTCTGAAATGGTTCTACATTTCTGGATACCTAACTAACAGAATTTCTTTAAACTCTGTCATGGAGAAGTTAAGAATTCGTTCCCAGTAATGTGCTGTCACCGCTATAATTCTTTTACTTTTAAGATACTTCAGGCAGCAGAATATTTCAAATGTGAACTACATCATCTTTTACTACTAGAAGTAAAAAATGTCTGTCTAAACCCAAAAGAAATTATAAAAATTTGAGAATATACTACATTAGAGCATGTTGCTCTCCGATTTTGTTTACTCCATGTAAACTCCAGCAAAGCATTTGTACAGCTATTAATTCCAGATTCCGTAAGTGGCATCTTGCTTTGTATAAAAAACAGTTGGCTTAAATTATATATAAAATCCATATGAATATAATGAAATTGTATTAATTTATTTTCCTCATGCTATGTCTAAATTTAATCAGTTTAAATGGCTAAATACTTGTCAGAGAACTGGTTTTCCTGAATCAGGAAAATTTAGACATTAGTTGACACAGACAAGCAAACTAAAAACATGGAGTTAAAAAATTTAAACAGATGCATAGGGTTTTTAAAAACACTATAATAAAATAAGCCTGTCCTTATTATTCCTCTCCTTTGATCTAGCTTAAAAGCAATAACACCAAAAAGATGCAACAGTCAGTCTTTGCTTAAAATCGATTTGTTGATAAATTCCTGGAAACTGAGACTTCAAGAAACCAATGTTACCATAGACTGATAAAAACAAAAAGCAAGTTCATAGGTCATGTTTCTGGTCACCACACTTCTGAAAAATACCCAAAGCACATAATAGTAAGCATTGAAATAAATGTGAGCTATTCATACACTTAAGGAAGATTAATAAAAGCAAGTCACAATTATTTTCCAAACTGCTTATTCCAGTTCTAAGTGGTGGGTGGCTAGAGACTCTCCCAGAAGAGCAGGGTACAAGGTGTGAGCCAGACCTGGACAGAACACCTCCTTCACAAGGGGCACTCACACACCCACCACACCCACTCAGCTGGGACCATTTAGACACAGCAGTTCACTTCACACACACATCCTGGGGATGCGGCAGGACACTGGAGGACTTGGAGGAAACCCACACAGATACGGAGAGAATGTGCAAACTGCACACTCGGTGACCCTGGCTAAAAATCTATCTTGTTTTTTCTTATCAATCTTATAACAAAACAACGTCATTCAAAAACCTACTGTATTATATCCTATGTCTTTCTGTTGATGGTACAAATAATAATTTCACTGGCTTATTTTCTAATGATACAAATTTCAGAAGTAATATATTTATTTTTAAATATCTATATAGAAATGTATTATATTACTTGTCACCAATTACTCATTTCAAAATTTGAATTTTTCTCTGACTATATTTAGGCCCAGAAAATTATGTGCTTGAACAACAAATACAGATCTGTGTTCCTTTTTTGCATCATATATATTTTCTTATTTTCATTTGAACTATGTCTTCCTAATAAGAAAGTCTTACAGATTTTGAATTTTGGTTTTCATTTCTAGACCCTGGAGGACTAAGTCAGTAATCTATCACCATAATGTGCTGCACAACAAAAACCCCCGAAACATCAGTGGTATACTGTAAGAAGAAGTTTTGATCACATATACGGGGATTGGCTGAGCTAGGCTAGGGTGACTGTGGTGTTCAGATTATGTACATGTTACTATGCCCTGTGATTAAAATCAATGGAAAACTACAATAATTCAATTCAAGAAAGTCTGCTAATGGCCCAGATACTTTGGGATCTTCCTATTGGTTGTGCTTCTCTTTGGAGAATACTGCATTAAAAGTTTTATATTAGTGCAAATCTCATATTACACTTCTTTTTTTTTATTTTCCTTTCTTCAATGATCAACCTATATCAGATTCTTTCCATTGATATCTAAGAATCCTGTATCTTTATATTTTTGTTCAACCTCTATGTAGCTGCTGAAATTAGATTCATTTAATTTGATTTATTTTTAATTCATTTCATTTAATTTAATAACATCCTTTTCTCTCAGAAACTTTCTGGAATACAGTGAAATATCAAATAAGTTAAATCTGGGATTATTTATTCTCAAGGATTGACAAAGGAAAATAATTCTTATATTAGTTATATCAGTAATTTATTAGACATAATTAAACATTTTATTGTGATGTTAAATATAGTTTACGGAGGCTATACTAAATCACACACACACACACACACACAGAAATGTGTGTGTTTTGTGTGTGTGTTTTGTATGTGTGTTCAATGCATACTCTTCTCTCTTTGAAAATCATCCATCATAGAAATACTAACAAAAACTTTTATTAACCTCAGTTTTTTCCTTATCAAAATATAGTTTTGTTACACTAGCTACTTTTCCTGTATTTTGTTCCTGTTTATTTCCTCAGAAAAGAAATCAGATAAATAATTTTATTTAATAATTATTTTCATCGAATCTTAATTTTATTCCTGTTTAATGCCAAGAAAAGTAAATAAATGAAAAAAATCTCTCCTTTCAGTGTTTGACTATAGAATTTATAGTAATTGCCAACATTTTATAATTTATTTCATATAGTTTTCTTTTGAGATGCGGAATAGATTGCAAATAGTAAGTTATATTTATATGTGTGTATCAGTCAGGGTTACATGAGAAAAAAGAGAATCAGTAGAATACATATATGGAGACAGAGGGAGAGAGAGATTTATTGCAACAAATTTGTTTATGCGATTGTGGCTGAGTATGTTCTGAATAGCATAGCTCATCACGTAACATGGCAGGCTGGAAATTGAGAGGAGCTGAGACTACAGACCAACGTACAAGTTGATCTTCGGGGAAACCTCGATTCTGCTCTTAGGACATTTAAAAGGATAGATCGTGCCCATCCAGATCATTCAGTGCAATCTCCTTTTCTATAAAATCAACTGGTTTTAGCTGTTAATGACATGTACAGAATACCTTCACAGAACATCCATATCAGTGCTTGATTGACAAACTGGGTGTTCCAACAAAACTGGGTATTCTGACACATAAAACTGAAGGTCAAAATATATACATATTTTTAAGTAATTAATTTTATCTATACTTAGAGAGTGCCTATCATTTGTCAGGAACTATATCAAAGACTGAAGGTAAACATGTAAAATAATCAAATAAAGAAACAGAGGTTCTAAACTTCTCTTTCATTTGGAAACCAACAGCTATTAAGGCTATTTCAAGTATTGACAGGTATTACAAAGAAAATTGACATGGTCCACTGGGAGATAGACAGGCAGAATAAGGGTAACTTTGTATTTTTTATGACCTTCCTGAGATCACATTTGTGCTAAGATTAAATTTTCCTTTTTTAAAAGGAAAAGACAAGATCCCTGCAAGTCAAGAAAAGAAATGTATAATGTACTTACGGTGATAAAAGTTTGAGTTTGGGGAACAAAAAGAAGATAGTATGAAATTCAAGATGAAATGAGGTCACCATCGTCTTGGCCAAACATCAGATAATGAGCATCAATGTAAGCCATGGATATTATTTTAATTTAAATAAAAGGTGATTTCAATCCATTAATTCTAACCAGATGTTATAGTATATTCTAATTTATATTTAAAGGGTGCACTATTGTTATCGAAGAATGGATAATAATAGAAACAATTACAAGTGATAAATGTACTAGAGAATGTATACTTAGGGTAATAAGATGACAGTTCAAATGGAAACACAGTATGATAGATAGATTAAACACATTTGTTTTCTGTTTATTAAGATAAAAACCATGAGGAAAGAAACAGATTTGGGAGCATAAGAATAACAAATGAGTCAGTTTTCAGGATGCCAATTCTGAAATTTTTACTACATGTTTAATTAGAGATGTCATATGGCTATTTGGACTCCGCAAGGAAGTCCGTGTTGGTGGAATTGTATCACAGTGCTTGTCCTGTAAATCAAGCTTCCTTGATTTATTGTAGTCTTTTCCCACATTGCCTTTGGCATTTCTATGTCGACTGTTATGCCCAAGTGGACGTTGAAAAGCGTGGTACAAGCAGAGCTTCGGAAAGGACTCATGCAATGGAGCTGACTGCTTCTCGCTGCAGAAGCCTACTATATGTGTGACTGCAACCTGCACTCCTGGGAAGAAACATGCACATAGATAACCTTTACAAACTGAGTCCTCCTTGATTCTCACCCCCAGTTAGAAAATGCCAACAAACTGTAACTGCTTAAGTTATATCAAGCAAGATCCGTAGAAGAATCACCCGATTTTTACAAGCTCCAAATTCAGACCCAGTCAGGAGAATATGTTGTTATTAAAAACAAAAAAAAAAAACTATGGTTTGTGATTTGTTTCTATACAAAACTAGACTACTAATGCTGTGCTGGATGCAGCTTTGAGAAACATAAGCCTACATATCAAATAATTGGAGATTTCTCTGTGGGTGTGTGTGTGTGTTTTCATTTTGTTTTGTTTTGTCTCATATATCTGAGACTTGAAACTGGAGTAGACAACCCACAAATACCACTACATGTGAAGGATCTCTCAATGCTACTTCTGACAATGACATTTGAATCTAACACTATTTCAAGTAAAAAGAAAACAAACAATGATTAAAGAGGACTCAGGATGAACCACGGGGGTTTAGTAATGAGTCGAGCAGGAAAAATAATCAAGCAGCAAACTTTATAGACGTGAAGCCATTGGTGAAATAATTGGGAGAAACAAAATGCAGTGGGAGGGAGCAACTTGGGTCAAGTGTAGCTGTGATAAAAGTAGAAATTTGGACATTTAGGCTGACAATATGAAGATCCTTTGCTACATTTACAGAAATCAATTCAGCAGAGTCACAGAGACAGAATTCTGACTTCATTCTCAAGCATATGAAGGTAGAAAATAAACACAGTGACACACAGTGATTTACTTTAGAATATTTGGAGTAAAAAAGATCGGAAAAATAAGAACATAGTGACAGAGGTCTAAGGGATATTAGATATATAATGAATAGATGGAATATAGAAATGGAGTTATGAACGGAATGCATAACTCTAAAATTAATGTGTTGAAGCCTAACTTTCAATAATGATGATATTTGTAGGTAAGACCTTGGGAGGCAATGCAGTTTAGATGAGGTCGTGAAGGTAGCGCTCCCATGATAGGATCACTGTCCTTAGAAGAAGAGTGATACGCACCTTTCCTCTCTCTACCACACGACGCCCCAGCAAGAAAGTGGTCATCTGCACCCCAGAAATTGCCTTCACCAGTATTCAATCTAGCTGCACTTTTCCCTTGGACTTGCCAGCCTCGAGAACTGTGAGAAAATACATTTCTGTTACTTAAACCATTAAATTTATGATATTCTGTTGTAGCCGAAGCTGAAAAAGACAGATGATAGATAGGAGATAGATAGATAGGTAGATGATAGATACACAGATAAATAGACAGATAGATAGCTAGATAGATAGATAGATAGATAAATAGATACATGCATACATACATGCATCTATTCCTAGACAGGTAACAGTAAAGTATGTGATTATGCTCATACTGATAATCGTCCATCATAAAGAGGGCAACTGAGAACATGAAAGAGAGAGCAATGTCTCAAGTGCTTTCATGCATTTTAACTTGTAAAACACAATGACGATTCCATATACCCAATGATTTCATTCAGAATTAAACATAATAAATACATAAAATATTGGAAAATGTAAAATGGTATAAATAAATATGTCTGTATCTTGAAATATATTTTATAAGCAAAACAAGAGTACAGGTAGTTGTATATAATACATTACAGAAAAAGTCTTATTAAATGTCAAATTATAATTTCTCAAGTGAGAATCTCAAGTCCAACAGAAGACAAGGATATTTAGCTGTAACATGTTTGGAAGACAACCCAATAGACCCTCTCTCAGGTGCTCCAACACGAAAAAAAAAAAAAAGAAAAACATATTCCTTAGACTCCTGTACATCGCCCTGCCTCTCTTATTTGCAAATTTGACTTTATTTTTCTAATTTTTAAAGCTTTTAAAGATTTTACTTATCTCTTTATTTAGAGGGAAGGGAGAGAGAAAGACAGGGATAGGAATATCAATGTGAGAGAGAAACATCCATCGGTTGCCTCTCATACACACCACTACTAGGGACCGAACTTGCAACCCAGGCACGTGCCCTGACCAAGGATTGAACTGGTGAGCTTTTGCTTTGGGAGATGATATCCAACCAACTGGGCCATACAAATCAAGGCTGAAATAATGTATTTTAACTTTATAGCTAATTATAAATCTAGGAGCTATCATTTTAATGCTACTTAGTAATTAAAAATATATTTGTTTCAGCATAAGAAAAATGTTATCTGTAGATAATATGGTTATAATCACTAAGAAAATACAGTGTTAACTAACTAAACTAATCAGGTAAACTAAAAATAATTGCCTAAGTGGCTCTTTTATTTTAATGAGCCAAAAGTTTATAGAAACTAGATGCCTAAAAAAAAGATGTTGGCAGTTTAATAACGTGTGCTGAGATAACATGTACAGAGACACAGGAAGCAGCTCGCATCAATACTATTTAGTCTTCTCAACAGTTATGACATTGTTCAGTGGTTTTCTGTATATGTAACCTGAGTCCTCCGCCTTTCACTATATCTTTAATAAGTAAAGTTGTTTCCTTGTATGTAGATTATATAAGTGGACCCAGGGGAATTTAAACATGGACCCACACTGACTGAAGCAACATGCTGCTGTGGATTTAGGACTATGGGGGATACCATTGTTTCCACACTTTGCCTACTTCTGTTTAAACCATGAAATGGGATCTGTAGATCCATTCAAATTAAATTTGTAGTCTCACTTTACCTTTAATGATAGTTGTATATTGAATTATAACAGTCATTAAAACAATTATTTTAAAAAAGTAAAAATTCAAAGTAAAACTTACCTAAGTGAAAATATTAACTGTACTGTTTACTCAAAGACTATTTTAATGTAAAAAACACTATTATAATCAGCTGCATTTGTTAATGATTACTAAATTTATGTGTATTCATATGTGAAAATTTTATTTATGTATTCTCTATAAAATCATGCTATGAATGACCACAGAAAGAAAATATAACTTAATCAATTATTGTAAATAGTTAATAAATTACATGTTTTTTAAGTCATTACACTGATTTCTGTTTTAGGCTTTTTCCCTAGGCCATGGAAACAAAAAAGACTTTAATTAGTCTTCAAATAATCAGAATTTAAATGAAATATTTATATTACTCCTTAAATATTTTAATTAATTAAGCCCCACTCTAATTCTAAGGAATTATTCCTATCATGCATGGGTGAAAGGCAAATAAAAATAAAATTATAAAACGTAACTAACAGTAAGATAATTGAAGGGAATTCAGTCACCCATTTAAAAATCATGTTGACAGTCTAAATAAATCAATGCTTACACAAAACACTAGAGTCTATGGTCATGGTTAAGTTTCTCTACGTTTTCTCTGGAAATATATCTGAAAGTGCTTCTCTTACAATGTGCCAGCAGAGGATTCATTTGGAAAGCTTTTTTTTTTATTATTATTATGTTTTATTGGTTATGCTATTATAGTTGTCCTGATTTTTTCCCTTTTGCTCCCCTGACCCAGCACCTCACACTCCCTCAGGCAATCCCACCAACATTGTTCTTGTCCATGGGTCACACAGATCAATTCTTTGGCTACTCCAGTTCCAATCCTGTACTTTACATCATCATGGCTATTCTGTAACTACCTATTTGTACTTCTTAATCCCCTCACCTCTTCATCCATTTCCACTCTCCTACCTGGCAACCATCAAAACACTCTCTGTATCCATGATTCTGTCTCTGTTCTTGTTTGCTTTAAATAGAAGTTATTTATTTTAAAACTTATTATCATGTATGCAGAATAAAAATGTAAATGTTTAGTAAAATATGTCATTTAATATTTTGGTTAATTAATAAGTGAAAATTGAAAAAATATTCTAATTCAATTTTTATTACATACTTTTGAATGATCAGAAAAATGTAGGACAAAGTGTCATATTAACTGTTGTTATTATAAGATTTTTTGCTCCATATTTTTAATTTGATTGCAATACTTATATTCAACTTGATAAACAAACCCTGTCAAAAATTAACAGTTGAATTTAAGGACCTGTTATGCATAAAATAAAAAATGAGTCTAGTAAAATAGAATGCCATTATAAAATTTAAATCCCATTATATTTACTCTCTGAGCATGATATCTCTATGTAGAGATTAAGAGGACACATGAAAAAATATATTGTTATATTATTAATAATAGACTGTAATTATACACTTTAAACTGTAAGTGAGCTTTTTTTATTACTACAACATTATAGGTCAAAGATTCAACTCAATCTAAAAGTATTAAGAAATCATGAGGAAAATTATATAATAATCTATGATTATCAGCAACCATAAACACTATACTAAAACTTATGAGATGCAGTGAAATCAGTGCTCAGAGGAAAATTTATAGCCCTAAATTAAAAGTCTCTATTAAATTAGAAGAAAGGTCTTAAATCAGAGACCAGGCTTTCTATGTCTAGTTTAGGTAATTGGAAAAAATTAACACAAAGCACAATACAGTTTAATGAAGTTAAAATAATTTGAACAGTTAAAAACATTGAATAATAATATTCTCACTAATTATATAAAATGCAGAATTGATTTATGAAGTGGAAATGCTAGTATAAATCTTGCCTTCATAATTTTTCATTATGTGACTACAGATTGTCAAGTATAAGCAAATTAAATGTATACATAGTGTTTGGTGACTGACTTGCCAGAGCTTTCCCCTGGACTCTGATGGAGCGTGTCAGAGAGCATCATCCTTTGGTCACTGGAATGTTGCCACCAAGACAGGCCAGACATTGAGAGCTGGCACATTCTAAGTATTTAGAAATATTATCAATTAGCAAGCCATAATCTTCAAAATGAAAACATCAACTAGTATATAATCAACATCCTAAACTAAACCATTTGATGGGAGCTTCATTGAAATCAGAATCCTATCTTACATCTTTTGCTTGCAAAGTTGAGAAGGTAATCCCAAATTACTAGAGATACTCTAAATAATGTCCTCCCTTACTGGTGTTGAAAAGAATTACTCTGTTCAGGTAAAATTCCAAGTCTCAGTCAAAGCTTTGTTAGTAAAATGTCTTATAACAGAAGATCTGAGGGGCTTGAAGATATGGCATATTTTAAAACAATGAAAACATTTTTTTTGGTTGAAACAGTGCTTATGGATATTTTGTATTTGATGTATTTATAACGTGTAAATGAAGTTGCTCATTCAAGGATGAAAACATGAGTAGTTTGGAACTTGTAATACAATACTTTATGTAGAAGTGTTTTAAGTTGAAGTTGTACAATGTTTATTTTTATCATATTAAAATATATGAAAAGACTTCTTTCCCTCATTTGAAAGCCTATTTGATTAAAGTTTTTAGCAGTATGAAATACTCAGGAGGTTTTGTTTATTAAGTCAGAAAACTGAAATACGTAAAATAGAATTAGTTAACTTTATGTATTTTAAAATATTTAATTAGCTCAGTATTTATATAGCACTAAAAATTCTTAAACTTGGAAACTTAATGATTAAATACTTTTACATTTATAAAAAAGAGACATACGTTTGCAAGCTTCATTTTGAAACACAGCTTAAGTTTCCCATTGCCCCGTGTCATTTTAGCTTAGAGAAGGAACGGCTACCCTGTCCCACCCCCTAAGTATCATGGTTCTCTTTCTCCTTACTATAGCACTGAAAGTCACAGACTTGCTCCTGCTCTGGTTACAGCAAAAACAAGTCTAAGATGCTGGTGACTAAAGCAAATATTAGTAAGTAATAAAGACTTCTTATAAGCTCTGTGGTTTCCATAGTTCTGTTTTTCCACAATTTTAAGAATATCTAAATACTTTTTGCCTTATATGAAAAATGTAAATTTTGATCAAGCATGAAAAATAAATGCTGTGGGAAAATGTCATATCAAAATAGAAGAATGAGTGAGAGCAAATCAAAGTTAATGGGCTTTCAAATTCAGATTTTTTTCTTAAATAATTAATGAGAACATGATATATTTAAGAACAAGGGAGAGTTTGTCTAACAAAAACAAAACAAAACACAAACAGCAAGAGGAAAAAATCAATTTTCAAATCTTTCAAAAAATGTCATTACTTTCAGCAAGAAAGACTGGACAATTTAGCATTTCAAAATTCTAATAAAGGCTACTTTACAAGATCCAGCAATAATTTTATTTGAAACATACTAGAAAAGCTTATGGGAGTGAGATTTATCTTTAATTGTACTTGTATCCCTAACCCTACATATCCCTTTTTTGATGGAGGGCACAAAATTGAGCTTTGGATAGTTACTAGAGCAAATCTATGCCAAATAGATTTTCTTTTCTTACTTTTTCTTTCTTTCTGAATTACTCAAGAATCTTAGTATTCTAACCATGATATATCATTCAGCCTAAAAGAAAAAAAAAATCTCTGCTTATACATTCTATTGTATAAAATAGATCAAAAAGTTTTAACAGTCCTTTTCACCAGTGATGTTCTTACCAATAATATTTTGTGTTTTTGGGCTTTTGTCATCTTTTGACACCTAGTCTATCCACATGGCATCTTCCTCTCCTTTGAAAAAGTAGCCCACATTTAAAAAAAAAATGTGATTACTCCTCCTTCTCTCAAATTAGAGTATATATGTTTTACTAAAAAATCTGTAAAGGCATATTATTGTTCTTCCAGATTAAAATCACTTACATTTTCCTCATTTTTACCAAACTACTGGAATAATAGAAATGAAAAAAAAAATTGGTCCTAAAATCCATTTGACCCAAAATTTGTCCAGGTAAACCTATGACTTTAACCCATAAATTAATAAGCAAGCAAAAATGATGGAATTCCCACAAATTTGAGATAGAAAGCTGCATAGCTACTTTCATCCAAAGAAGCTAAATAATTAGCAAAGCATGTCCCTTTAGCAATGTTTCATGCTATTGCAAAACCCATATGAGGAGCCCTCTTATGATTTAAGCTTCTATGAGTTAAATTTTTATAACCCACTCCATAAAACTTTCTCAGACACAACCAGCAACCTCTGGTATTCAACATGACTTTGTTCAAATTGACTTTGTTCTGAATAGACACTTCTCCAAAGAGGACATACAGATGGCCAATAGACATATGAGAAAGTGCTCAATGTCACTAATCAGAGAAAGACAAATTAAAACCACAATGAGATACTATCTCACACCTGTCAGAATGGTTATCATCAATAAACCAACAAACAACAAGGGCTGGTGAGGATGTGGAGAAAGGAACCTTTTGCACTGTTGGTGGAAATACAGACTGGTGCAGCCATTGTGGAAAGTGGTATAAAGATACCTCAAAAATTTAAAAATAGATCTGACTTTTGACTCAGTGATTCCCTAGTGGTTCTGGGGTCTCAGAAAAATTGGGAACCCGCATAGGTGACAGCCATTACTTAGGGTGCCCAAGAAGAAGGAATTCCAATGTCTGCAATGGGTGGCAATGTCAATGTACTCACAAAACCTCCAAGTTTAAGTCCACATCCTAAGTGACTAGGGACTTGGAGAAATAAATTAAGATCAGAAATTCAGATTTTTTCCAATAGCCATTTGCATTCAATATTAGTCTTTATTATTTTATGGGTACAGCATGATGGTTAGACAATCATGATTAAGATTGCTTTGACCATCAAAATCAAAATTAAAGTAAGCAAGTCAGACTCTTAAAAGCTATTTGTTTGTCTGTCAATATAAATAAATCCCCTGCAAGGAATTATATATCAATTGTTAATGGGAATTTGCAAAGCCAAAAAAGCCAAAGCTGAAAATTGATTGGCATGGGTCAAGTACTTAAAATCTGTTAAGAGGGTCTGTTACCTAACTCTAAGGTTCCCAACCTGGAGTAAGTTGTCCATGGAATAGGTTAGATAGATCCTAGGTCATCTGCCAACCACAAGAAAATTTCTGTGCAATGAAGTACACTGTACAACACCACAAAATTCCCAAACCAGCAACACATCCCTCATAGGATAAATTTGGGTTTAGGAGACCCAAAGCTTAGCTAGATAAATAGGATCTCAGGCTTCAAAGAATTAAGCACTCCACACTCTGTCATACCTATTTGTTTTATGTCTAAGAACTACAGCCTTGATAGCTGTATGTATCTACAAAAATGGCAAACTCTGAGTAGGACAACCTAAAATTACAGTGGTCATTATGGAACACATTGTATTTAGACAGGATTGTTTATTCAAGAAGGGCACTGGGGAGCAAGGGATCCCAGATCAAACAGACAGTATGGGAGGCTGATGTTAATGGTCAAGCAGAAGCTCCCAAAAGTTTCAAGACTGCAAAATAGCTTAATGAAAGGCTCATTGCAAAGAGCTAATACAAAATAAACGACATAAGACATACCTAAAACAGGATTTAGGACTGAGATGATGTATACTACTCCTTGTTCTCCTTTATATAAGCACCCAGTCTACTAATTATCTGAATAGGTTTTCCACTTTGCAGAAACCACAAGACCATAAACAAAAGTCTGTTACCAAGGCCAGACACTACCCGGCCCCCCGCCAGGTCAGCCTCCCTGCACCCTCTCAAGAGTCCATCATCAAGACACCAGCCCAGAAATTGGCATTAAACTAGGTCACTGCAGACAATTTTCATTTTATATCTTTTGTCACAGGTGAGTTCAGTGTGAAATTCCAGTTTTTATAATGCCTTTAGACAAATGTCAGGGTTTGTGTACCACAGGATTCCAACGACCCAAATTTAATTCCGATGATCACAAACCGAAAAATACTCCAGTGAAAAAATGGCATCTTTCCTCACCAAGCACAACATTTTGAAGGCCCAATTAAAAGTTTGTTTTGTTCTCTCATACTCTGGAATTATTATTTCCCTTTCTTTTCTATATCTTTCCAAATCTGTTTGATCATTAGCTTTTGTAAAATTAGTGTCACTTCAACTCTAACAATGATTTTTATAGTTTTTACAATGATACTTTGACAGAAAGATGTTCAAAGTCCCCATAGAAATCTAGCATTCTGGTGATCATTAGAGTCACTTCAGTATAAAAATGTGTTTTATATTTACTCTAATGATTATAAATGCCTAACATGAAAAGCAGTTTTGCACCTTTTGTCATGGATATTTTTTACACAATTGTTAAAAATTAAACATTTGACCCATAAAAGCAAGTGTCAGCCAGAAAAGGAGAAAAATAAATCAATACAGATACTTATAAATATGAACTAATATGAGTTACAAGGTTGGAAAGTATATATGAGCATACTTTAATTTACTCTAAACAAATATTTCCTAAAATAAACTTTATAACTTTGCATGCAAATCCCAAAGCCCTAGAAATACGTATTTTCATTTTGAATGTTTTTCTAGCCAATTTAATGTGGTAAAACTAAGAAAATCCTTCAAGTGTTAGAAATCCATATTATCAGTATTGGTTTCAAGTCAATAAAATTGGGGAAAATGTTTAAGTTTTAATACTAAGAAGTTTGTTTTCTTTAATTTGATTGAATTTTGAGCTCTCTAATCTTGGGTTTCTTTCTTAATTAATGTAAGTTTCCAAAGCAGAGCGCTAACATTATGTACTTTCATTTAATTAGTCATATGCCTATCTTAAGAATACTTATGCTCGAACTATTTCTAAATCTATTTAAGACATATATCTGTATGAAAAATTATCTAGCAGATTTCATTGCAGCTTGGATCTTGGAGTTAAACTATATGCTGGCTTGTTCTCACTGCTGTATATGTGATTTTGATTGTGTAAGAAGTAAGACTAAAAAGGATATGACTATGGTTTTATATATCAAATCTATAGGCAGTGCATTTGCAATAATAGGTAGTACCTACCTATGCCTTCTATCACCACTGGGTGAAAGCAGTACAAATAATGTGAGCTCAGCAATTATTCAAATATTTAATCTGCTCAAGTGAGGAGAGGAATTAGGCCTATCCATAGTCACTGTTTTCATATGAAGGCAATTCTTCATAGGAATTATATGTGAAATTACAAACACACAATGATGCTAGATTGAGTAATACATACCAATCTTCATTTTAAAGATTCACATAGAACTATTACAATTTCCTGGTGATAAACACAAATAATAATAAGTGCTCCAAGATAAGAAAAGCATTCATATTTTGAATGTGAGATATACATTATTTGCATACGTGATTATTTATGACTGTGCTTGAGAGCAATAAGAGGTTTTTAAAAATGTCCTTAACAGCATTTCAAGATTCTTGCTTATAGTCTTTGATACAAATAAAAATGAAAAATTACCTGGGAAGCAAACTAACATTAAACCTTATATGCTCTGAATTAATTACAGGGTATTTAGTTCTAGGATCTTAAAAGCAAGAAATGAAATAAAATCACTTCATTCAAATGTTGATTATTTCAGAAATCACTCTTTTTAGACTCCATAATTTCTCACTTTAAAATCGTGCTAAAATCCCCCTTCTAGACCTCTCTAAACTCTATTCCATCAGAAGTACTGAAAAACAATAAGGAAGATACAGCTTATGATTAATTTGGTTCTACTCTTATTAAATAAATTATTTAAGTATAAATAAATTAGCATGGGAGAAACTATTTTCATGTTTTTGCAAGCTATGAAATAGCTTTTTGTGGATACTGGATGACAACGAATGTAATTGCTTATTTATTCATTATTATAGTAATAAATATAGAAAGAAACATTTTTAAAAGGTTATCTTAAACTCTATATTTAAATACAAGAAAATTAAATGCGGGGCAATGAATCATGCTATGCTCCCTGAGAATTTTCTGAATCATTCAATTACACAGGTGATACAGAAATATCCGGCACATGACTCATAAAAATTTGTGAGACACAGTCACCATGAATGTGAAAAGGTCAAAAACATTGGATGAAAACTTCACCTTCTGGTCCCAGCCAAATTATCTCTCCGCTTTCAGAATGGTGCTAAAACTTAGAAAATGATTTCTTAATTTGTATTATTCACCTGAATAATTAGATATTTTAAAAATAAAGTGTCTGTGTTTGCTATAAACAAAAACAGTGTTGCATAAACTAGTGGTTATTGGTTTTTGTTTTGTTTTGTTTTGTTTGTTCGTTTTTTTAGATTCTCTACAGGTCAGACTCTAATATCAAGCTTAGTAGCTCTTTCAACTAGTTAGTGTGCAGCAGAAACAAGCACTAATGGACCAGTATTCCTCGTACTGTTATTATATACATGTGTATTATTGAAACACCTCAACTTTGATTGTATAAATAGGAAAAAAAAAAAACCTTCTGTTCATTTATTTTTCAAAAATTGTCCCTCAACGATGTTCTGATGCAGGTTTCCTTCACCAATGGATGGATGGTGTTTGTGCTGAACACCTCATCCAGGTTCCAGCATTTTTTTCTGTTACTTTGTTTAATGTGTATACATTTATTTGCCTTTAAAATTTTTATTTCACATCTAATCAAATACTCATCTTTACTCTGGCTTAGTAAAGGCTACAGTTGCAACTGGGACATGAGAAAAATGTGGAGTGTGGTCTGGCTTTCAGCCAATTTGACCTTCCTTAAAATGGTGGTAAGAAAGATAAGGAAAACAAAACGTTAGGTCTTCTTACTACTGCCTGACTAGAATATGTTGCTACTAGTGTAACTACTAGTCTATTGTCTTATCAGTTATGACTGTTTCTCTGACTAATGATTACAATAATCTGGGTCATGAAACACTCAAACGCTGTCTCATTTTGAGGTGCTTAGAGCATAACTTTTAGCATCCTATGGGGCTATCATATTGCTTATCTCATAACATGCTCCTGTGCCACCTTTTCCAGGTTCAGTCACTTCCTGTTCCAGATAATCTATTCTATGTCCCTTGGTGAACTGGAAAACTTCTTGGGAGGGAAGTTGATAGCAAAGTGTCTTAATCCTTACTAAAATCCAAGGTATTTTCTATACATGGCATGAGAAGAAGCAATAAACACGTTGCAGCCTCCTGGTTTTCTTTTTCTCCGCATCTTAGTGGCCTTATGTTTTCAGAAGTCTCAGGGATTCCCCAAACTTCCCTAGTGAAATGTTACTAGCCTCTGGATGGAAAACAGAAGCTGGGTGGTTCTAAAATCCCCCTGTTCCTCATGAACCTAAACTTGCAAATTGCTTGATATGTTCACTCAGCATGTTACTCCAAGGTAGTCAGATATCTACCGCTTCAGCCCTCACTTTCAGTGGCTGGTGGGGGACAAATATGGTTGCTGGGCAACAGTTGTTATGAAACGCCCACCCCTTGACAGGCCCAGCAGAAGCAAAGCGGCCTGAAAGCTGGCATTCATACGAACCTAGGAGGTAGTATATGCATTAAGAAATTCGATTCTCTGATTTGTTTTTTAACAACAGTCTCAACTCCAAAAGATAGGTGTCATTGAGCAGTTGTGGGGAGGAGGGACTGAGCAAAAAGGGAAAAGGGCTCATGGATACAGACAACAGGGTGATTGCTGCCGGGAGGCGGGTACAGGGGGACCGAGATTAATGGAATAAAAAAGATTGGCTGAAATATCAATTTAGTTTTCCTAACACAGATATGGAGGGCTGTGTTTTGGAGAATCTTGAGTGCTGCCCTCGATGAAAGGAGATTGCTTCCTGCTACACCCATTCTCACGTATGTTTGCTCTGAAAGATTTAAATGTGTGTGCTCTGCCTTATTGCAAATTTCAGCTCTAGATTATTGGATCAGTTATATGAATTTTTGAAATATTAAATAATGTGAACACTTTGAGATTCCCAAGAGCTTTAGTGTATAGTTTACAAAACTAGATTTTCCTCTTCCATTTCTGCTTGGAGTATTATCCTGGGATATTGTTTTTCTGAAAATTTTTACTTAAAATACTTGTTTTATTTCTGCAGTTGTTTTTTTTGTTTTGTTTTTTTTACCCCAGTAAGTAAAATTAGTAGCCATTCCAATTATCTTTTGATACCCGCTGTATTCTTGGTGATTTGGAAACATCTACAGCCGGCCTTACACGCACATGCTGGGCCAAGCTGTAATTAAGGGCTTTTCATACCTCATGTTCATCATTTCTGTTCTGCTCATTAACACTTCAGCTTCAGGTGTTAAAAAATAACTACTAGTGTGATGATTGATTATTATTAGTTTATATCATTACTGTATCAGTGTAAAACTCCCCTTTCTACTGCAAGCTATTTGTTAATTTCACAGCAAAGGTATAAATTTGCCTTAGAGGTAAAGGCAGTAAAGAGCTGTAGGTGGCCTCCAAAGATTAATAAATCTGTTAAAGCATATTTCAAATGCAACTGGGTGTGGAAGCGATTAAAACCGTGAATTTGTATATGATCAGATTTGAGAGTGATAAATTAAAAAGTAGCAGATTTACAGGATTTTTCACTATTGTTCATGCACAATTTCATTTAGTAACTTAATATTGTGAATTCTTTATATGGAAACTTTCAGATTTTTTTAAGGTGCCAGTTATTTTCCACATTTACACAACTACACTACAGGATTTGCTTTCAAGTAATATATTTTAGGTCCATAGAAGACCCTAAACTGATGTTGCCTTTCTTCCTTTTTTTATTGTATATTTTCATAATATAAAAAAATAGGTTTTATTTAATACAAATTATGCCCCAGCCACTGCGGCTCAGTTGGCTGGGCATCATCCGCAAACTGAAAGGTCTCGGTTTAGGTTTCGGGTCGGGGCTCTCCCATGTGTTCCCGTTACGGAGCTCGATCCGGGCGGGACATGCACACAAGTAGATGTTTCTCCCACATCGATATGTCTCTCGCTCTCTTCCAGGTATAGTTTATTTTTCTTCTGTTCTCATTCAGCACTACTTTATTTTTCTTCTATAAGCACTCCAGTCTCGCCAAATTAACATTGTTTAACTGCATTAACTGAACTTTGAACATTATTTATAGCATGGAAGGCAGACAAATAGAATCTGAATATTGGACCATTGTTAGAATTTCAGTTGATGTAAGAATTTTGTTTCATATTTTGAACATATATGGAAATCAACCATTACATTTCAACCAGTGGAATTTTAAAGGCATGTACTTTATAAATAATGTTTTCTTTAGATTAAGAAGTTATAAAAAATAATTATTTTAATGTTTTTTTGAAGTTAGTATTATTTCTCATGATTATCCAGAGAAACAGAGTTAATAGGCTATATACCCAGATGATGTATATGATGTATAGCTAGAGATATATATATATACCTATATTCTATCTCTGTAGAGAGAGGGGGAGAAAGAGAGAAAGAGAGAGAGATTTTAGGAAATTGACTCACCGATTATGGGGATAAGTCCAAAACTGGTAGGGCAAACCAGCAGGTGGAGATTCAGGTGTGAGCTGATGTTGCGGTCATGGATCCGTAATTCACAGTGCAGACCAGACAGGCTGGAAATTCAAGCAGGGTTTTTCCATTGAGTCGAGTGAAATGTTTTCACTCTTAGGAACTTGGACTTTTTGAAGGAGGCCCAGCATTACAGAAGGCATACTTTTACTCATTGTCTCCTGATTTATATGTTAATCACATCTAAAAAATGTGTTTGTAGCAACATCAAGACTTGATTTGGCCAAACAACTGGGTACTCTGGCTAGTCAAGTGGGCACCTAAAATTAACTATCACACACTTCCTGTAGTTATTTATATGATTCCTCCATGCAGCTACTGAGAAATACGATTTTGAATGGGTCATATCTTCAAATTCTCTTTCCAACACTGAGTCCCAGTTAAAATATGTTCTCCCATTTTATCCATTTGAGAAGAGTTAGGTTCTCGCTCAAAGCCTCTTAATTCTCCCATCACCCCACGCTGCTTTCCTGTTTCACATCCTTATGGCCCTGCAAAGGTTTTCTATTGCTTTTTCCCAAATCAGTCTAAGGCCTAAATCCTAACCACAGATCGGGCCTTTGTATTACACTGTTAAACTATTTGATTTTATAGTCCCACAGCCTAAATCACCAAATATTTATACATTTTAATACTTGAACCCTTGAACATTTGATCCTAGAATCCCTAAATATACAAATTTCAGCTTTAGTCCCTAGGGATTGTATTTTATTTTATTATTTTCATGTGTGTTTCCATTACCATTCATACCCCCAGTACCGTCTTCCTCCTCCACCTACCTCACCCGCCTGTATCGCCACACTGTGGTCCATGTCTATGATTTTTTTTTCTTTCTTTTTTGCTCAGTCTTTCAACTCACCCTCTCACTGACCCTGCCTAAAGCTGTCAGCCTTGCTCTCTCTGAGTCTGTCTCTCCTCAGTCCCTAAGAGTTTTATACTGCAGTTCCTTACCGTAGACTCCAGCAGAACACATCCATGTGGCAAAGACAGATACACTTATTAGGTTAAAGATGTTGATATTTAACCTGTAGACCTATAAAAATAATCATATATATTAGCCAGAATTTAAGTCGATTTAAGCTGCAGTTGGTTTAATCAATATTATAATTTAAGAACTACTATTTGAGATTGATTATACATCTAACTAACTTGTGACTTGCTCAAGGGAATAAATTCAAATAGAGAAGATTATGTAGTGCACCTTGGTTATAATTGACTATGTTTTATAATACATCATATATGATAACAATAACTGAATCAAAAAGAGAAGACAATGGTCATGGAAAATGTCTAAAAATTTGGAGTGTTAAAGTTGTAAAAAAACCTCGAAGTACGGATTTCAATTCGAACTTGGTCTGCATGCCCCCTTGGTTCAGGTTGTCATCAGTCACTCCTTACATTCCTCACAATCATCCTAAATAAAGACTACTGCTTTCTTCTCTGAAGTATCTAGCCTCAAATCTGGCTGATCTTCAGGCTCACATTAACAGTTTAATCCATGTCATTCATTTCCATGGCATACAAGACCAGCACACAGAGTTGGAACTGACCCTGGACTGCACTGGACATCTGAGGTAGACCCCGTATGCTGGCAGCAGCTGGGATCCAGTGCAGTCTTCCTTGTTTTATATAATCCCTATAACCAGCACTCATGTATCTCCTGTAAGTCACTCACTTACTGTATCACTTACTACGGGTAGATTTACTAGGATTTACTAGGTTACTGGTACTTGAAAGGGGACTCCAAGGGCATCAAAATAATTGTGCTAATGGTCCATGCTTGTGAAAGTACGATTTACTCCTCTTTCTTTCTCCGAGAGTTGCAAGTAAAAACAAATAAGCAAACAGATTCTGCACAACAATTGAATTAGAGTCGTGTCTGCACAACTATTGTTACCAATTCTAAACTCACCAGACAAGTAGCAAATATGAGATAAGGCATGAGACTCTCCCACCAAAACCTTTTAATCCTGCGATATCTCTCCCTTTACTCAAAAAAAAAAAAAAAAAAAAAAAAAAAAAAAAAAAAAAAAAAAAAAAAAAAAAAA
>PVJI01022885.1:0-24501 GCA_004026765.1 Micronycteris hirsuta
ATCAGGGAAATAAACATATAGGCAGGTAACAGTTTAGCCTATTGGAACTGATTCAAGAGTTCTCATGGGAACAGTCGGGGATGATTTCTTATTCAGGTTCATAAACACATTGTTTAAACAACTTGGCCTGACTCAGTGGTCCGGGGAGAACTGGCTGTCCCCTCAGAGTTTCTCTCAAAATCAATCACAGGCTGTGTTCAAGTCTCTTTCTTTCTATGGCCCGTTCCCATGGGAATCAGGGCACAAGGTAAGACCATGAACAATAGCAGCAAGCAGGTTACTGAGAGCAAAGCCAGGAAAAATCACTGCCTACCCCCTCCCCATGCCACGTTCTCCTCTAGAAGATGGACTCCTTTGAATCTCTCTTCCCACACCTGGACCTTGTCAGACGACGTGGTTATGAAGAGAACGTGGCACCACTTCATTAGGGGTACAAGGCCTGGGGGCTCACTGAGGCTTGCCATTGCTTGTTTGAAAGGATTTAGGAAGATGTGAAGCCTGAGTCAAGATCTGCCATTTGCCTTGGCTGGAGTAGCTCATTGGATTGAGTGCGGGCCTGCAAACCAAAGGGTCACCAGTTCAATCCCCAGTCAGGGCACATGCCTAGGTTGTGGGCCTGGTCCCCAGTTGGGGGCACATGCAAGCAACCACACATTGATGTTTCTGTATTTCTCTTTCTCCTTCCCTTCCTTTCTCTCTAAAAATAAATAAAATCTTTTAAAAAATGAATGAAAACAAACAAAAAAAGACCTGCCATTTATATAGAAAAGCCACTGTTAACAGCCTAGTTGGGCTGTAAATTGGGTGGGGCGGAGCCTCAGGGATTCACCAGGGCAGAGCAACCCATGTGAGCATGGCTGACAGTCTCAGATATGGCACCTTCCAGATGGCACTGTGGTCTCTGGTGGGGCGGGGGGGATGGCTCAGAAAAGGAACAATGGCCTTTTTCCACCTTTCTGTCTAGGAGAAAGCTGACCCCCAGCTCTCCTCCTGATGCCAGACACTTTCGTTCCTCCCTGTACGGCACTGGTGCTACCATTCAAGTTGCTACCCTGGCTGGAGCTCAGGAGTGAGTCTATGTAAGTCTGTGTGTGGGCCCTTCAAGAGAAACTGCTTGAGACTCCAGTGGTTCCTTTCACCAACTCAAACCCTCTGGCTTATGCGGGCTTATCTTCTTGGCACTGAAACCTAGTACTGGGGGTCCTGCTATGGGCTGGGACTCCTCACTCCCAAGTTATCCCTCCTGAACTTTTATCCGTGTCTCCCTATCTTCTACTAGTCTGGATGGATGCAGTTTCTTTAGTTTTGTAGTTGTCAGACTTCCATTCAACTTAATTTCTGATGTTTTTGAGTGATGGTTGTTTGGTAGTTTAGTTGTAATTTTGATGTGCTTTTGTGAGGACGTGAGCTGTATTTACCTACACCTCCATCTTGAATGGAAGTCACACACTCTGCTTTTTAAAGACTGCTCCCAGAATCCCTTGTGCAACCTGCATGCAGTGCCCTGGTTGCCAGGGCAACTTGTGCTGATTCAGCAGCCACACTGTGGCTGCTACTCATTTGCCATCCTTGGTGCTTCCCAACCCCTCCTCCATTGCTGGGGGTGTCCAACTGTTACAGTAACAGATGCTCTGCTGCTTCTCGGACCTTCTTCAGGTTGGAGCTCCCCATTTGCACCTCAGCACTTGCTCAGCTCTCAGAAAGTTCACCTGGAAAAAAACAAAAATAATATCCTCTGGACTCCGAAAGGTTTTCAATGCCTATGTCTAACTTCTCCAATCATAACTGTCATTATCTTTATTGTGTTTTGAGGGTTTTTTCCTGTAGAGACAGCTTCTTCCTTTCCCCATTACCTACTTCTCAAATATTTCAGGGTAATCTTTCTATCTGCTTTACAAGAGTTTAACCATAGGTTTGGAGTCTGTAATGTAAGAATTTGGCTCTAGCTTGTGATGTTACTGTCAAATTTATATATTAGCAAAGACCCACAATTGCCTTGATTTAATTCACCTACCTGGGGCACCTAGCGAGAGGCAGTGGACCACCTGGGCTTTCTTGAAACATTCAGCCTTCATCATCAGTTAAGGGAAATAGGTATGGCTTCCAGTACTTTTTAAAAATATACTCCATTAAAATAGTCAAGTATTGAAGTGTTAAACAAAAGTAAGAACACCAAAGTATATTTAATATAAGCTCCTGTCATATATATAAGAAACTGTTAGTGGTAATTTCCTGGGATTAAGGAAGTAGGAATGAGGGAATTGGGGACAAGAGGAAAGAGGGAATTTTTACTGTATATCTTTTAGTACTCTTTGAACCATGCAAATATTTAATTAACTATTTCAAAAATTAAGTAAATTGAATGTTTTAAAACTTCAGTAAAAGACATTTATGTGGCAATATTTTAAAATTACAAGGTACATTCTAAAGTATTTTCTTTTTTGGCCCTGACTGGTGTGGCTCAGTGACTTGGGCGGCATCCTGCAGATCACAAAGTCCCCAGTTCGATTCCTGGTCAGGGCACACGCCTGGGCTGCAGGCTTGGACTCTTGTCGGGGCGACTCGCGAGAGGCAGTAGGTCGATGTTCTCTTACGCATGATGTTTCTCTCCCTCCACTTCTCTCTCCCTTCCCCTCTCTCTAAAAATAAATAAAGAAAATCTTTTAAAAAATGAAGTGTTTTCTTTTTAAAAGTGACTTCTCAGTGTGAGCCTAGTTTAATTCTGAGTAGAACATGTACTTGAACTCTGCTGCTTCCTTCCCCAGGATTCTGTTAGAGCTCTTGTCTTCTGTCTTCACTGGCTCAGACTCTCCTAGTAAAGAAAGCCACAGTCTCTCTACACTTGCATTGGGGCAAGCTTTTATTTGCCTGCTTCAAGCAGCTGTCCATGGGTTGTTTTTCTTGCTCTGTCAAAAGGCAGGAGTTGTGGGGTGAGAGACGAGAAGGGAAATGAACCCAGAAACTCCTCTATGTTCTCATGTTCCTGGCACTGCATCCCCAAGCCCCAGACAGAAAAGCTGGCAATGTCCACAGTCCGTCACGTGATCATATGATCCCATGATCAGATGCCCAACACCTGTTCACAGGGCAGTCCTAGAACTGGCCTTTCCTCAGCATCAGAAGCCCTCATCTTCCTAGTAGGCACTTTTGCATCTCAACTTGTTCTGTTTTCTTGGTAGAGTTTGTGTTTTTGTTTTGGGGGGGCTTAGTGTTTTTTGCTTTAGGCTTTCCTAATTTCCTTGGGTCAGTTCTACCAGGCAGGGTATATGCTGAAATTTACTTTTTTTTTTTAACAGCAATTATGCACAGGAGCAGATACACATGCTTCCTGGCACAAAACTTGAGGATACACAAACAACAGATTATACCAGAATTTCTTTTTAAGATGTCTTCCAGGTCGCCCTGGCTGGGTATCGCAGTTGGGTGGAGTGTTGTCCCATACATCAAAAGGTTGTGGGTTCGATCCCCAGTCAGGGCACATACCTAGGATGTGGGTTCAATCCAGTCAGAAGGCAACAGATCAGTGTTTCTCTCTTTCTCCCTTCTTCTCTCTCTAAAATCAATAAAACATGTCCTCGAGTGAGGGTTAAAAAAAGAAAAAAACAGGAACTCACAGTGTTTAGTAAATAAAGAAATAAAGAAATAGTCTTCCAGGAAACAGGGAAAGCACACCAGTCTCTCTGCAGCTCATGCCCGGGGCTGCTTCTCTTGGGAAGCTGGCAGATAATGTCCCCAGAGCCACCACGACCTCTCTTTTGCTGCTTGTAAGCAGCAAGTTTTTTAGTTTAAGAATTCTGTTGTTAATCATTGCATAGGAAATAGACAACAACAATAATGAGTAAGGGAAAGTCAAATTTTATAAAGCTCAAAAGTAGTATTGTAATTGACCCCTGAAATACTAGAGCGTCTCAAGTTACAAATTAGGGTGTAAGAAGGCTTTCCCCTTCTTCTTTCTCCCCTTTCCTCACCACCCCCGAGATGTTCCATTTGTGGTCCTGAGAGCTCTTAACGCTCTAAGTTTCCGTTTCCTCCTCATACGAAGCGGAGCACCCCCGCCGCTGCCGGGAGGAGGAAAGGAGACGCTGTGTATGAGCGCACGGAACCTCAGGGGCCCTCGGGATGGTGAGACAAGAGGAAAGCTTGGTCGTTTACCTAGAATCTTTCCTCTCCCCTCCTCAACAAGATAATTCAGTCAGAATAGTGTGTGATTGTTTGATCCAAAAAGTAATGAATGCACGAGAGCGATATGAAAACAGCCCCAGTGTCCATCAACAGATAAGTGAATAAACAAAATATGGTGAATACCTATAAGAGAATATTATTCAGCCTGAGAAAGGAAAGAAATTCTGATACATGCCACAACATGGATGACCTTTGAAGATATTATGCTAACTGAAGTAAGTCAGTGACAAAGGGGCAAATACTGTACGTTTTCACTCATATGAGGTACCTAGAACAGTGAAATTCACAGAGACAAAGTAGAAAGGTGATTTCTAGAGGTGGGGGGCAGGGGAGAAAAGGAGGAGTTGTTTAATGGGGACAGTTTCTGTTGAGGATGAAAAAGTTTTGTATATAAATGGTGATGACGGTTGTACAACCATTAATATGACTGTACTTAATGCCATTGAACTGTATACTTAAAAATGGTTAAACTGGTAAATATTGTTATGTATATTTTACCACAGGAAAAATAATTTATTATTATTTTAAAATATTATGCCAAGTGAAAGAAAGCAGACATCAAAGACCATATCTTGTTTTGTTTTGTTTTGCTTTAAGATTTTATTTATTTATTTTTAGAGAGAGGGGAAAGGAAGGAGAAAGAGAGGGAGAGAAACATTGATGTGCCAGAGAAACAGCAATTGGTATCTCTTGCACGCCCCCAGTGAGGGGCCTGGCCTACAACCCAGGCATGTGCCCTGACCGGGAATTGAATTGGCAACCTTCTGTTTTTCAGTCTGATGCTCAATCCACTGTGCCATATCAACCAGGGCTAAAAAATAAGTCTTTAAAAAACTTACCAAGGAATTTTAGGCAAACAGAATGTCAGTTTGTTAATTGATACTGAGTTCCTTCCTCCTATGGGCACCCAGAGCACCAGTCACTTTTGTCCAAAGACTTGCCTGCAGATACACCTCTTTTGCCATCCAGTCTACTCCATTCCTAGGGGACGTGTCCTACCTGTGCTTCCATGGCTCTGCCTGGGAATCCCTGCTACACTCGGAATCACAACTAGAAGATGCAGAGGACACAAATGCATGGGGCATACCTGTGACTCAACATGTAACCGAGCCTTGGGTACCTGCTTTCCTGCACATCTGCTTCAATACTTTTCCTTCATGTGTGTCCCTGGTTCCTGCAAAACACTCTGACTCCTTTTCCGTCTGCCCTGACCCCTTTGGATTTAGTGACTCATCTCAGCACTTAGCCCCTGCAAGAGTCAGCTTCCTCGTCTGCTCCCTGTCAATACTGAGAGTCTGCCAAGCAGCTGAGGTCATTCTCTGCTTGTCACCATCCTATGGGAAAGGAGAGCAGAAGCCACCATCATCCATTTCCTGGAAACTTTAGCATCATTCATTTCTCTTTTCACACATCTCCTGTCCCTCCCTCAGCCCAGTCAATTCCACCTCAGAGGTGCCTGTATACGTACAAGTATTTCCCTCTGAACTCACCCTTTTATATTGCTTAGGATTAGGAGCCCATAATCCCCTAATGAGCCACTATACTAGTCTCCTGTCCGGTCTCTCTCCTCTAGTCTGTGCCCCTCCAGTCCTTTCTCCACGTGCCTGCCAGAGCTATTGTCCAGTCTTGGTGCTCTCCTGCTAAGGAAGCTACACAAGTGCCATGCTGGAGGACCAAGTTGAAGTTTTTTGCTCACCAGAATAGGTCCCTCTCACTCCGACCCCTACCCCTACTCCTCCCAGCCCCTCCTTCAGCTGCGCTGTACTCCTTACTCCAACACACAGGAAGTTCTGGTTTTTCTCCAGGTGTTTCCACCATCTTCTGTTCTCTACACAGATCCTTCTGCCAAGAGTGACAATATGGTTTGCCCAGAGCAGTCTCTGTTTATACGTGTTGTTCAATATAATTATTAATACCCTCCTTCAATAGGGCTCTCCACAGTGTCCTGGTTTGGGCAAGTTATGCAATCACACTACATATGACCTAATTCTTTACCTGTGAAACTCTGCTCATCTTTCATGACCTGCTCACTGTCAGTGCAGGGGAACCTAGCCCGAGTCCTGAAGGAGAAATCGGTGGCTCCTTCCGTGCCTGCTCTTCCTCTACGGATGTCATGACAGGTTTACCTGTACTGTTAGGAAATTGTTTTCATGCCTGTCTTCCCACCTAGACTTCTTGAATCTTACATATCTTTGCATCCCTGTCACACAGAAGAGTCCCAGACACATATTAACTGTTCAATTTAAGTTTACTAAAGAGAAATGAAAAACTGAATCATTAAATAGTTATTAAGAATTATGTGCCAGCCACTGTTCTAGGGTCTCTTGGCAAAACAGGTGAACATCCTGTTGATACATTCTGATGGCATTTACATTTAAGTGGAGGAAACAGACATTAGAGAATTTCTGAACAAATCACTGCTAAGGTTATAGGTGTGGGATTTTCCTGGATGAAGTAGGCTCACTCCTGGAGCCGGGGCTGGGAGTCAGCTCCCATTAAGGCATGAGGCTGCCTGAGGGATGAGGGCCACCCTGGCCAACAAGCACTCTGTCAGGAGGGAAGAAGCAAATGTGAGGATGAAAGCAAGGTGAGACAGATGTTACCGTGCTGGCTTTGAAAATGGAGGAAGGGACTACCTCAGAGGAATGTGGGTGGCCTCTCAAAGCTGGAAAAGGCAAGAAAAGGAATCTTCCTAGAGTTTCCAGAAAGAAATACAGCCCTGTCGATACCTTAATTTTAGCCTAGCTAAATACTACAGAGTCAGTAGTGAACAAGATACATGTAATTCCTGCCCTCAGAGAGACAATGGCATCCTCCCCTCTCTACCTGTTGGAATCACATGGACTTCCATGTAAAGTCCAAATGGCATGTCCTCTGTGTAGTCAGCCCTGATGTCTTCAGGCAGAAATATTCTCTCTCTTCTTGACACTACTGCTTTGCTTCATCTGCACTGCTCCTAGACTATATACCACATAAAGAATGTGAACATAAGCCATGTGGAGGTAATTACTTCACCTTTGTAATACCTTCAACATCTAATGGGAATACAGTGAGTGAATGAATGAATGAATGAATGAATGAATATGTTAAGAGCCCTTATCAAGAAAAAACCCACCCATCAACTGCCAAACCTGAACCAACTATTTAAGAAAACACATTATTTGAGACATTTTCAACTCAGTATAAGTTATTGCAGTGCCTTAAGCACACTGGTTTGGTGGGTGGGGGGAGGGGGGACAGTTCATTTATAAAGTAATTGGGAATTGGCCTAGAGATTAAGAAGATAGATCTTGAAGTCTTTTCCATCTTTTAGTTATCTTGTTCCATTATTGTATGTTTCTGAACCTGGCACATGGAATTAAAGTGCTCATTTTCTATCGATGTCTGGTCAATATGGCAACATAGGTAAACACAGCTCACCTCCTCACACAGCCACATCAAAATTACAACTAAATTATAGAACAACCACCAATAAGAATGGCAGAAATTGAGTTGAATGGAAGTCTGACAACTACAGAGTTAAAGAAACCACATCCATCCAGACTAGTAGGAAGGGTGGACATGGAACGGGCTGGTCCCACATATACATGTGGTGGATAAAAATTTAGGAGGGATACCTCAGGAGTGAGGAGTCCCAGCTCCATACCAGGCCCACCGGCCCAGGGTCCATGTATCAGGAATACACATCTCCATAACTAGTAGAAACCAGCAGGGATTGAGTCAGTAGAGGAAACTTCTGGTGTCCCAAGCAGTTCTTCTTAAAGAACCTCACATGGACATACTCAGACTCACTCCCTCTAAGTTCCAGCACTGGGGGAGCAGCTTGAAAGGTACCAGTGGCATACAAGTAGGAATTGAACTGTCTGGCATCAAGATGAGAGCAGAGGAATAGCTTCCTCCCAAACAGAAAGGTGGATAGAGGCCAATGTCCCTTTTCTGAACCCTCCCCCCACAGAGCCACAGAGCCACAGAGCCTGCAGGCTGGTGCTATATCTGAGACTCCATCAACCTGGCTAACACTGTTTGCCTGACCTTGGAGATCCCCAGAGACTCCATCCCACCCAGCTTAAAGGCTCAACAGGCTGCCTTTCCATATGAATGGCCGGTATTGGCTTGTGCATCACAATTTCTTAAATCCTCTCAAACAAGCAGGAGCTGACCTCAGCAAGCTCCCAGGTCTTGTGCCTCTTGCTAAATGGCCCCAGGCCTGGCACTACAAGCAGCAGCCAGCCTAGATTCATATCTTGGCTTTACCTGGGAATCCTCAAGCCCAACCCAAGTAGCAACCATCTCAGATTGCTTTACAGCTCTGGCATTGGCCCAGAGCAAAACACATGGGGACTGACCTTGGCCTGCACCACCCAGGAAACCCAACAACCTATGCATCGTGTGGACAGCTACAGACCACATCGGAGCACCATCACCCTGCCCCTGCACAGCCAATCCTCCATAGAGGGTGGAGGTTGGTGGTCACTGGTCACAGCCAGTCCCTTGACTGGCCTGGGTAAATCCCTCCCATTGACCTGCCAACACAATCAGAGCTCAACTACAAGAGAAGGGTGTACTCAGTCCACATGAAGGGTGCCCCTTGAGTACCCAGCTTGGGTGATAGAGGAGCCCGGCCTCTGGACCCTACTGGACACCTACTATATTAGGCCATGTTACCAAGGCAGGGAGTCATAGCAGTTCTACCTAATACATAAAACAAACACAGGGAGGCTGGCAAAATAAAGAGACAAAGAAACATGGCCCAAATGAAAGAACAGATCAAAACTCCAGGAACAAAAAAGGAAGACAAGGAATCTACCTAATGAAGAGTTCAAAACACAGGTTATACAGATGCTCAGGAAACTTAGTGAGGACCTCAACAGCATAAAAAAGATCCAGTCAAAATTGAAGGATATAATAATTGAAATAAAGAACAATTTACAGGGAAACAACAGTAGAGTGGATGAAGCCAAGAATCAAATCAATGATTTAGAGGACAAGGAAGCAAGAAACAACCAATCAGAACAAAAGAAGAAAAAGGAATCCAAAAAAATGACACTGTAAGCAGCCTCTCAGACAACTTTCATAAGGGTGCCAGAAGGAGAAGAAAAAGATTAAAAAATTGAAAATCTTTCAAAAAAATGAAAGAAAACTTCCCTAATTTGGTGAAGGAAATAGACATGTAAGTCCAGGAAGCATGGAGAGTCCTAAATCAGATGGATGCAAAGAGGCACATTCCAAGACACATCATAATTAAAATGTCAAAGCTTAAAGATAAAGATAGAATCTTAAAAGCAGCAAGAGAAAAGAAGTTACCTACAAGGGAGTTTCCTTAAAACTGTTATCTGATTTCTCAAAAGAAACTTTTCAGGCTAGAAGGGATTGGCAAGGAATATTCAAGTGATGAAAAGCAAGGACCTATAGCTAAGATTGCTCTACCCAGCAAAGCTACCGTTTAGAATAGAAGGTCAGAGCAGCAGAGAGAAAGAAGGAGCTCTTACCCTTTGCAACAGCATGGGTGGAACTGGAGAGCATTATGCTAAGTGAAATAAGCCAAGTGGTGAGGGACAAATACCATATGATCTCACCTTTAAGTGGAACCTAATCAACAAAACAAGCAAAAAAGCAAAACATAACCAGAGACATTGAAATTAAGAACAATCTGACAGTAACCAGAGGGGAGATGAGAGGGGATAATAGAGGGAAAAGGGTGAAGGGTTTTCAGGAACCACTATAAAGGACACATGGACAAAACCAAGGGTGGGGGGGTGGAATCAGGGGAGGGAGGTGGGGATGGCTGGGGTAGGGGGAGAGTTGGGGGGAAAAGGCAGATAACTGTATTTGAACAACAATAAAGTAAAAGAAAAAAGGGGAAAAAAGAGCTTCCTAGACAAGAAAAAGTTAAAGGAGTTCATCATCACCAAACCATTATTATATGAAATATTAAATGGACTTACTTAACAAAAAGATCAAAACTATGAACAATAAAATGACAATAAACACATACCTGTCAATAATTGAATCTAAAAACAAACCAAGCAAGAAAAACAGAGACAGAATCATGGATACAAAGAGTGTTTTTATGTTGCTGAGTGGGAGGGGTTGTATGGGAATGGGTGAGGAAGTGAGGGGAGTAAGCGTACAGGTAGGTAGTTACAGAATAGACATGGGGATACAGTGTAGGAAACGGAGTACCCAAAGAACTTACATGCAAGACCCATGGACATGAACAGTGGTGTGGGGATTGCCTGGGGAAGTGGAGGTTGATGGTTGGAGGTGTGAAAAGATGGAAAATTGTGACAACTGGAACAACATAATAAAATACAATGAAAAGAGAAAAAAGTGCTGATTTTCTATAGTCAGAAATCCTTAAAAAATACTCGTAAAAATTTAAAAACATACAAAGGCATAAAAGAGGAAATTAGATTCAACCATAATCCACCACTCAGACAAAATCACTGTTACCATTTTGGTGTATTTCCTTCCAGTCTTTTTTTTTTTTCTTTCTGCAAATAGAAAGCATCTGCTCTGGAGTTCTGGGTTTCAAACTGGTGCTGAGCTGGGTGGATTTACATAAGAATGTTTTGTTTTCCATATTAAAGTTGTGCTGTCTTTGTCTCCTCTCTATTTTGTCTGTGCTCACTGATGACTCTCCTTTCTTTTTTTTTTTTAAAGATTTTATTTTTATTTATTTTCAGAGAGAGGAGAAGGGAGGGAGAAAGAACAATGTATGGTTGCCTCTCACATGGCCCTCACTGGGACCTCACTGGGACCTGGCCTGCAACCCAGGCATGTGCCCCAACTGGGAATCGAACCAGGACCCTCTGGTTCCCAGTCCGCACCCAATCCACTGAGCTACACCAGCCGGGCGACTCTCCCTTCTTTTTTCTCATATTGTATTCTAGCCCTTCTCTCACTAAACCCAGAGTTCTGGAGTTGTCACCCTAATTTGAGTCTTCATCCCAGTCTATGTCCCCACATCATGTCCCTGATCAGGATCTCAGAGCCCTATCACTTTAAATCCATTCACCTCACTTTCATGAGTCTGTAGCCAAGTTTCCGGGCCAGATCTCATCTTTTTTTTTTTTTTTAAGCATTTTCCCATGACATTAAAAAGGCTTTGTAAATGGAAATTGAATGGTTGCATATTATTATCTTTTATATTTGACCATAATTATTTTAACCATTCTCCTAATATCGACCTATGTTAGTTCTAATTTGTCGCTATTATGAATAACATTGTGATAAATATCTTTGTAAATCTTTAACCATACATCAGATTAATTTCTTAAGTCAGATACATAGAAATAAACATATTGACATAAAATATGGCATAAAAAACATTTAATACATACTGCAAACGTGATTTCTAGAGAGTGTACAAACTTACGCCATAGTATGTCTGTCTTGTTGCATTGTTGCCAAAATTGTGCATTATTGTTAAAATTTTAAAGATAAAGGAATTTAGGAGTAGAAAGAAGTTTCTTTAATATGAGCAAGATCATCTATATAAAATGTGCAGCTAACATCATACCTAATGATGACAAACAGAGTACTTTCCCCCTCAGATCAGGAACAAAACAAAGATGTCCATTCCCAGTGCTTCCATTCAATGGTGCATTATTTTTAAATATTTAGTATGAGATATTTTAAACCCTTCTCCATTTTAATTTGCATATCTTTGTTTTCTTATGTTTATTAGCAATTTGCATATCCTCTTTTGTGAATTATTTATCTGTATTCTTTGCCCATGCTTCTGTTGCTGTCCTAAGATTTTCAAAGTTATTTCTATGAACTTTCTATATTTTTGTCTTAAATATTTATAACTAAAATTTGTAGTCTGTTGTTTCTTTTTTGAAAGCCATATTTTGCCATAGAGAAGTTTATTTTATTTTTTGTGATAAAAACTATTGTGTTTCTCTCTTTTTAAATTTCTTTTATGTTTAACCAATTATTTTTATAGTACAACACAGCACTAGAGAAACTACATTGCTTCTATATTTAAGAACTTCTTGAATAGTTCATTACCCTATTATTTTGATAACCAGTTTTTCTAGGAAAAGCAGTTCTTCAATCCTGCAATTGCTGTTATTTGTGTCATTATAGGACATCAACAGGAAAAAAAATTGTTCAGTGAATTAATTTCCAGTATTGGTTCAGAGTTATAATGCATAGAATTTATACTTGGTCCTGACTAATGGTTTTATCTATAAAACTCATTGAAAAGGATGGTGAGGTTGGGAGTTAAGAATTATATAGGAGCATAAAAATTCATGAAAGAATTTCATAAGAAAGGGTAGTTTAATTTGGACTGAACGTTCACCTTACCAATTGTTTGAATGGAAATGGAGAAGTGTCTTCTTCATTCAAGAGCTACAGTAAAGAGTAAGGAGAACAAGTGAGAGGAACAGTTATTTTCATGGGCCATTTAATCAATAGCATTTATCAAGTATATATTGAGTATTGAAATTTCCAAAGGTTGTTAGTATAAAAGGAGATGATTTTTAATGTTAGTCTGTTAGTTTATAAAAGTGACACAAAGAATCTTTTATTTGACTTTATTTGTAGCTTAACTCATGTCTAATATCTCCAGGAAACCTGATGATAAATTACTCTATTTTTATTATACCTCATAGTTTTGCCACATAATGACGGATGACTTTGGGTGTGAGTCAGTAAGACAAGATGTACCTCAGAATAACTATTTTCCAGAATTATTACAAGCATACGATGAATAAGATTTTTATGATAACAAAATTCTCAACATAAAACAAAGTGAAAGTCCAGATAAAGCAAAAACAGAGGTACAAAAAAAGAGTCCTGGATTATTGAACTTCAAAAAGAACTCATCCATCAATCACAATTTCAGAACACATCTGTGGAAACAGAAGAAAATTACACTAAACAGCACCACTAAGGAGTGCTCTGAACACATAAAGGCCACAGCACAATCCTAGCCCCCAGTTACTTGACTGACTCTGCTTTTCTTATGCCCAGTTCAGTCCAGCCTTTCTAGAATTTGCTTTCTGTACCAGCACAGTATCTGCACTTAGCAGGGACTCGGTAAATGGTAGCTACTATGAATACCTTTTTGGTAAATCCTTGGGAAACAGAATCAGCTTTCAAAAACAGTACCAAGAGGGTGGGCTCTGAGACCAGGTATCCAGCTGCAAGTCCTGCATCTACTATCGACCATCATGTGACCTTGAAAATGGTTACTTAACCTCTGAGTGTCTGTTTACTCTCATTTAAAATGAAAATAATAGTAGCATCATAGATTTGTGTCAGGATTCAATGAGATAAGGTATAAAAATATGTGGTATATATTAATAGTAAGCATTAGATATACCTGAGCTGTTAACGCACAGAGGAGAGAAAAACATGCCCAGCTAGAGAGTCCTCTCTGTATCATCTTACGCAAGTAAAACAAAATGAAACAAATATATATATATACACATACATACATTCTAAGAGCCAGAGTATACACTGGCAGCTCTGAATGCCAAGATATTTGAATATGCTCCTCCAGAAGGCGGGGAGTAGAGGATTGGAGGGGCAGTGATTGGCTTGGACATCTATGGTTTCCTTTCCTGTGCCTCTGTTTCCCTCATGAAATAACAGTTTTGGGGTTCAGAAAAAGGGTACTATGTTGATGTGAAAGATAAATTCTGGGTTTTTGTGTGTATGAAAAATAATAACTACACAATATCAGTATATTGCAGACTATATCCTACAAGGAAAGAGAAATGTCTTTTCTGTTTTAATATTCCAGTTTCTAAATTATAAAAGTAGTACAATGCCTTTCCAGTCAAGAAGGTACAGGAAGATGCATTCATCCACTGCAAACATTAAGCAATGCCAAACAAAATATGCAAAGAGAAAATTAAAAAGATACAGCATGGCTCAAGAGCAGAAGGAGGTGGAATCTGGGACTTGTGGCGGTGAGTCTCAAACAGGCCGTGGCAGCTGAGAACCTGGCTTCTGTAAAGTGCTCTACCTGAGGCTAAAGACCAAAGCCACGTGCACTGCTGTAGCCACAGGCAGGGGAAGGAAATCTCCTCTTCCTCCTCTTTACCCCTTTTCCCTCTTCAAACCTCACTCACCAGGCCTTTCTTTTTGAGCCATCCTGGTTGCCACTCTGTCAGGTAAGGACATTAGGACATCTACAGGTCTCTGCTTATCTTCCCCTGTCCCTATTTCTGTTCAAATCTGCCATTGTTCTTACATTTTCATTCTGTTCGAGAACTATAAGTCTTTTCTGCTTTGTATATATAAGCACGTTGCAAAAACAAGTAATGTGACTGAGCCCATAGAAAAAGTATCATAGCGTTAGGCCTGTGTTGTGATTACATAGAATACTTTTCTAAATTCAGTATGTAGCTGAGAGTCATGTCCTGACTGTACTGTAACCACCAATCTGTGCTGCTTTTTTTTAACATTTTATTTATTTATTTTATTTATTTATTTATTTATTTTAACATTTTATTTATTTATTTATTTTTTTTTAATTTATTTTTTTAGAGGGGAGGGGAGAGAGAAAGAGAGAGTGAGAGACATCAATGTGTTCCCAAGGTTGCCCCTCGCCCATCCCCTTCTGGGGACCTGACCTGCAACCCAGGCATATGCCCCAGACTGGGAATCAACTGGCACCCCTTTGGTTTGCCAGCACTCAATCCACTGAGCCGTGCCAGTAGGGCCCAATTGTGCTTCTTAATCCCTTCACATTTTCACCTATCCCCCCACCGCCCCCCATCTGGTTGCCATCAAACTATTCTTTGTATCTATGATTCTATTTCTGATCTGCTTGTTTGCTTAGTTTATTTTTAGCTTCAGTTGTTGATAGATATGTATTTATTGCCATTTTATTGTTCATGATCTTATTTTTATTAAATAAGTCCCTTTAATATTTAATGTAATAATGGTTTGGTGATGATGAACTTCTTTAGCTTTTTCTTGTCTGGGAAGCTCTTTATCTGACCTTCTATTCTAAATGATAGCTTTGCTGGGTAGAGCAATCTTGGCTGTAGGTCCCTGCTTTTCATCACTGAGTATTCCTCGCCAATCCCTTCTAGCCTGAAAAGTTTCTTTTGAGAAATCAGATAACAATTTTATGGAAACTCCCTTGTAGGTAACCAACTTCTTTTCTCTTGCTGCTTTTAAGATTCTCCCTTTATCTTTAACCTTTGGCGTTTTGATTATGATGAGTCTCGGGGTGGTCCTCTTTTCATCCATCTTGTTTGAGTCTCTCCATGCTTCCTGGACTTGCATGTTTATTTCCTTTACCAAATTAGGGAAGTTTTCTTTCATTATTTTTGCAAATAGATTTTCAATTTCTTGCTCTTTCTCTTCTCCTTCTGGCACCTCTATGATGTGAGTGTTGGTATGCTTGAAGTTGTCCCAGAGGCTCCTTACACTATTCGTGTTTCTTTTGGATTCTTTTTTTTCCCCTAGCTATTCTAGTTGGTTCTTTTTGGGGGAGTTTTTGTTTTTGTTTGCTTCCTTATGTTCCAAACCATTGATTTGATTCTCAGCATCACCACTCTACTGTCGATTCCCTGTAAATTGTTCTTTATTTCAATTACTGTATCCTTGAATTCTGCCTGGATCTTTTGAGGTCCTCACTAAGTTCCTTGAGCATCCTTATAACCAGTATTTTGAACTCTGCATCTGAAAGATTGCTTATCTCCATTTTGTTTAATTCTTTTCCTGAAGTTTTGATTTGTTCTTTCATTTGGGCCATTTTTCTTTGTCTTCTCATTTTGGCAGCCTCCCTGTGTTTGTTTCTATGTATTGGGCAGAGTTGCTATGACTCCCTGTGTTGGTAGTGTGACCTAATGTAGTAGGTGGCCTGTAGGGTCTAGCGGCACAGCCTCTCCTATCAACCAAGCTAGGCACTCAAGGGGCACTCTCTGTGTGGACTGAGTACTCCCTCCTCTTGTAGTTGAGCTTTGACTGCTGCTGGCAGGTCAATGGGACGATTTTCCCAGGCCAGTCAGTTGCAAGGATTGGCTTTGACCACTGACCACCAACCTCTGCCCTCTGTGGAGGATCAGGTGGGCAGTGGCCTACTCCACGGAGCCGGGCTTACTTCAGCAGGGCTCTGGTGCCTGCTTGTGTTTTGTCTGGGGTCACATGGCATAAGTTCTAAAGTGACCTACAGCTGGCTACTTCTTGTGCTGAACTTGGAGGTGCCCTAGTGAGGCCAGGCTGTGCTCCAAGGCCAGCTGCTGCTAGTGCTGGGCATGAGGCCACTTAGCAAGGTACAAGGGCTTGCTGAGGCTAGCTGCTACTTGTTTGAGAGGACTTAGGAAAATTAGGAGCATGTGCCAAGACAGGTCATTTGTATGGAAAAAACCACTGTTAACCACTTGGATGGGCTCAAAAGTTGTGTGGGGAAGAGTCTCAAGGAATCACCAGGGCAGGGCAGGTTGATGGAATCTCAGATTTGGCACCTGCCACACTCTGTGGCTCTGTGGGTGTAGGGCTCAGAACAGGAGCAATGGCCTCTGCCAGCAGTTCTATCTTGGAGAAAGCTGTGCCCTACCTCCTACTCTGATGCTAGACACTTCAGTTCCTCCCTATGTGCCACTGGTGTCTGTTAAGCTGCTGCCCCAATTCTGGAGCTCAATGGAAGTGAGTCTGAATAAGTCCTTGTGCTGGCCCTTTAAACGGAACTGCCTTGGAATCCAGCAGTTTAATCCACTTACTCAATCTCCACTGGTTTTTACAGCCAGACCACGGGGACTTATCTTCCTGTCACTGGAGCCCTGGGCTGGGGGACCTGGTGTGCAGCTGGGCCTGTTGCTCCTGAGATATCCCTCTTGATTTTTATCTGCCACATATGGGTGTGGGACCACCCCATTCTGTGTCTTCACATCTCCGCCCATCCTACCTATCTGGATGGATGTGGTTCCTTCTTTAATTTTATGGTTGCAGGACCTCCATTCCACTTGATTTCTGCTGGTTCTGAGTGATGACTGTTCCATAGCTTGGTTGTGATTTTAATGTGATTGTGCATGGAAGCAAGCCATGTTTACCTATGCTGCCATCTTCATCTATGTTGCTTTAGAGATATCTGGTGCCAGTTTATTCCTCATTTCCACATGAGAATTTTTTTTTTGTCTCTTTGGAATTTTAGGGTTTTTCTTTTTAAATTTGGCATTCTGAACTTTTTACCAGAATATGTCTAAGTGTTGAGATATATAAAGTTTATATACATAGAGAGAGAGGTATGTATCTCACCCTTTACCCTCCTCAGAATAGAAGGTGGGTAAGAAGTTTTTTTCAATCTGAACATCTGACTTTTTCTTCAGTTCAGGGAAATTACAGTAGTTCCCCCTTACCTACAGGGGATACATTCCAAGACCCACAGTAGATGCCTGAAACCATGGATAGTACTGGACCCTACATATGCTGTGTTTTCCTATATATACAAACCTATGATCAAATTTAATCTAGCTCTGACTGGTGTGGCTCAGTTGGTGGGTGTCATCCCACAAAGCGAGGGTTGCTGGCTCAGTTCCCAGCTGGGGCACATGCCTGGGTTGCAGGTTCAGTCCTTGGTTGGGGTGCATGCAACAGGCAGCCGATCAATGTTTCTCTGTCTGTCTTACTCCCTCCCTCCCCTCTGTCTAGAAGTAAGTAGGTAAAATCTTTTCTAAAAGTTTAATTTATAAATCAGGCACAGTAAGAGACTAACAACAACTAAGAATAGAATGGAAATATTATAAAAATATACTGTAATAAAAGTTAAGAGAATACGGTCTCTCTCTGATAACCAAGAAGGTTACGAAGTAACTAATGGGTAGGGAATGCTCGACAAAAGGATGGTTCGAGTCCCAGTGGGATGGATCAGGACAGCGCAAAATTTCATCACAATACTCAGAACAGCATGCAGTTTAATACCTATAAATTGTTGCTTTTCGCCACTGCAGCAGCAGCCATGAGTATACTTAGGCTTCAGGAGGGGCTTGCCTCCAGTGTCCTCTGCTGTGGCAAAAAGAAGGTCTGGTTGGACCTCAATGAGACCAATGAAATAGCCAATGCCGATTCCTGTCAGCAGATTCAGAAGCTGATCAAAGATAGGCTGATTATCTGGAAGCCTGTGATTGTCCATTCTCAGGCTCAATGCCAGAAAAACTTTTGGTCCACAGGAAGGGCAGGTATATGGGCATAGGTTAGCAGAAGGGTACTGCCAATGTTCGAATGCCTGAGAAAGTGACCTGGATGAGAAGGATGAGAATCCTTCGCTGCTTACTCAGAAGATACTGTGAATCTAAGAAGATCAACTGCCACACGTACCACAGTCTGTACCTAAAAGTGATGGGTAACGCATTAGAAAACAAGCGGATTTTCATGGAACATATCCACAAGCTGAAGGCAGACAAGGCTCGCAAGAAGCTTCTGGCTGACCAGGCTGAGGCCCACAAGTCTGAGACTAAGGAAGCTCGCAAGCGCTGCAAAGAGTGACTCCAGGCCAAGAAGGAGGAAATCGTCAAAACTCTGTCCAAGGAGGAAGAGACCAAGAAATAAAGCTCCACCTCTCTTACTTGTACACAGTGGCCTTGGCAATTACATGGATCAGTCATTGAATAAAGTGGCGTCACCTGCCTAAAAAATAAATTAATTAATAAATTAATAAATTAATAAATAAAACCTATGAATTGTTTACTTCTGGAATTTTCTATTTACTATTTTTGGACCATGGTTCCCTGCAAGTAACTGAAACCTTAGAAGGCAAAACCTCAGATAAGTAGGAACTTCTGTATCTTCTGATATTTCTTTAAATATTTTCTTCTCATTCACTATTTTCTCCTGCATATTCTAACAAATACATATTACATCCTCTGTCTCATAACTGTCCCTCATTATTGCTCCATATTTTGGAATATCTTTCTGTCCATATCTTGCAGATTACTATTTGATCTTTTACTCCATTTGATACAGTAGGCAGTTATACATGAGCAGAGTAGGAATGATAGGCAAAGTACAGAAGGTCACCAGTGCAGAAAGCCCAGGGTGCCTAGCAATGGACAATTTTTAGGGGGGACCTCACCACCAGGATGACCTTTCCTCCCCTAGCATATTGCGGGTTGTGTAGTTTAGACCCCCTGATCTTTCACATAGCTAGCTACGTGGCTTGGACCCTCCCCTGACCTTTTCTCCCCTGGCCTTTTGCTAGTCATGTGGTAGACCCCCTTAGAGGAGAAAGAAGGGGGCCATAGAATAGCCTCATATGACTCTCACACCAGCCCTTAACACAGCCACTTCCTTAAGCATTGAACCATAGAGATGCTTCAGTTGTGTTTCAGCTTCCTGTCCAGAAGAGCAGCAAGGCCAGGCTGAGCAGCACCAAGGTTGGGATCAGGACCAGCTGCAATGACTAAAAACCCTCTGCCCTGGTGCCAACCAATTATTAGAGACCACATGCCTGAAAGGACACTCCTAGAAAGCTGATGAATATTCTATTCAGATCTTCCCCTGAAACCTCCAGATAAAAACCCTTAAAATAAAGGACACATCTCTCTCTTTCTCTCTCTCTCTCTCTCTCTCTCTCCCCCACCCCCTCTCATATTCCCTTGCATTTCCCCTTCTCCTTTTCCCAGGTGCATCTTCTGTGCCTTTCTTTCTCCTAAGCTCCAAGGGTCCTTCTTTCACCTGTGTAGGATGTTTCATAATTCCAAGCAGCCAAGCTGGTTCCCTTCTTCCACGGTTCACTACTTCTACCTCTGCAACTTTCTAAATAGAGTTTTGCTTGTATTCGAGTCTTGCCTCTGAATTCTTTCTTAGCCAGAACTCAAGGGCTGAGATCTAACATCTGGTGTCATTTGCCACTAACACGTTCAGTTCCACTTGCTGCTAACATATTCAGTCCTGTTTTGAGTTTTCACTTTAGTAATCGTGTTTTTAACTTTTGAAAATTTTTAATTTTCTGAGTGCTCTTTTTTCATAGCCACGTGTTTTATTTTTTCCCCAATAGATAAATAGTATAGATTTTGGAGCTTAGATTAGAAAGTTGTGTTTTAAATTCTATTTCTTGCATTATCTGTCTCCCACTCTCTGAAGCAATGTGTTCTATTTGTTCAAATTGGTCTTTCACAGCATTACTTTCTTTTAAATGTCTTATGATTTTAATTGACGTGGTTTATGAATGATGGGATATATTGATTTTTACAAAATTACCTGAGCTTCCTTTGCAAATGGGTAGGCTTATTTACCCAGAAGACCTCTCCCTCACCCTACTCTCACTCTCCACCCCCAAGAATAGGAGGTGAGAAATCTCTGTGTAAATGGGTATGTCCTCCTACAGGCAGAATTCTCAGAATTGCCAGAATAAATAAAAATCTCTGAAAGTGGAGTCTTTTGCCTGTGCCTTCTTGTGGGGAACCTGAGTCTCTCAGTGCCTGCTCTACCTTCATACCTTCACTGAGGCATCTCCCCAGACATAACTTTGACTTTGTTGGAGGAGGGGGTCATGGGACTGCAGCTAGGGCCAATGATGCTGCTCCAAATATGTAATGGACAGGGAGGAGCTAAGTGACAGAGTCATTCTGTAGCTGGTCCTTTCATTTATCACTCCTTTCCTCCAAACCTGGTGACTCCAGGGCTTGGAACTTCTCCAGAGCTCTGACAGGAAAAACAGCTTCTACGTTCATGGTGGCCTGCGGATACCATTTTTTCCTGCAATGATTCCATCTACTGTCTATCAATCTTTCAGAGTGTCTTTTCCATGGATGGTGCTTTCTTATTTTCAAGCCTCCCATCTATAGTCTTTCCCATTTCATTGGTATCTGCTTGGCTCTAGGCTTACAAATGGGAAGAAGACAGATACAGTCCCCTCTTGTGTGGTTTTATGTTCTTGAGCAGTAAATAAGCACTTAAAGTTTAATGGAGAATTCTGCCATCAACACAGTAAGTGTTCAGGAGGGAGTCCCTAACTAGATTTATGGGTAAGAAAAGGCCTACAAAGGAAAGTTTTCTAAACTGAAATATGAAGACTGAACAGGGATTATGTTGGGGCAAGAGGAAATGTATGCTCAGAATAGAAAGAAGAAAGGGAAAAGCTTTCCACCCTAAAAGAACAGCATGTGAAATGTATAATCCATGCAGGTGAGAGTGGCCAGCTGCATAAAGGGTTGAAAACATCCTTATGCCTCACAAGACGGGAAGGGCTCAAGCAAGCTGAATACGATAGTTGCCCACCCTGCTCACTTAGATGCTCCTTGTCCCATGCTTTTGTTTCAAAGGAGAAAGGCAATCAGCCTCTATAAAGGGCTTCTGCTGGAAATGTTTATGCTTATTTTCTCCCTAATTCAGTTATCTAGTGAGATAGCCATTGTCAATACTAATTTAGCAGTAAGGAAAGTGAGACTCCAAGTGCTTAAGTAACTTGCCCCAGGCCACATAACTAGTAAGTGCTAATGCCGGAATTTTAATCAGCTGGGGCATCTCTAAAGCCCAGTATCTTCTGTTGTGTGTGTGTGTGTGTGTGTGTGTGTGTGTGATAAAATGCACATAACAAAATGTATCATATTAACCATTTTGAGTGTTAACAGTTCAGTGACATTAAGTACATTCTTCTTTTTGTGCAACTATTACTGCCATCCATCTCCAGAACTCTTTTCATCTTGCAAAACTGAAATTCTATACCTATTATAGAGCAACTCCTATTTCCTCACTCTCCAACATGTGACAACCATCCTTTTCCTTTCTGTCTCTCTGAGTTTGACTACTCTAGGGCCCTCATATCATCAGAATCATGCTATTTGTGTTATTGTGACTGACTTATTTCACTTAGCATGTCCTCAAGCTTTGTCCTTAGGTGCTATAATATCTTTTTAATACCCTGTACCTCCTGATAGTCTCAAGAGGAAGAATGTGTCCCAGCCTGAGCTGAAAATGGGAGGAATTAGGTTGTGATAAAACTCCATGTTAGGGAGACTATCGGACCATGATGAATTAGCAGAGGACACTAGAATTTTCAAAATCTCAAATCCTGTACTCACTAGCATACATAATCACTGTCTCCACTGTATGTTAAATAGTCAGAAAGTGTATAATGTACTGGTGGTAAAACTTTAATCAGTTTGGTCCAGAGGGTTCCTGCAGAGTGACGTGACTCCTAACTAAATTCTATGCCTAAGAAAGGAAGCTTCCCTTAACATAGGAGCAGGAGCCATTTACTCATTCATCCGTCAAACGCTATGTCGTGTACAAGTGTGGCGGATAGCTTCCGTTTGCTTCTTCAGACCCTGTGCCCACGTCCTCCACTCTGCTTTGTGTCCCACAGGCTGACTTGTGGATTGTCTTTCAGCTGGATTTGGCTATCTGGAGGCACCCGCAAGAGGTGGGAGTGTGAGAGTGCAGTTGGCATATTTATTACCCTGGCTTTCTCTCGGCAGAGTTGCTCTGAGTTGGCTGCTCTAAAGGCAACACTTTCTGGCACCTAGAATGTAGCCAATGACCTAGAAAATGCCCTCACTACCCCCTCCTCCATCAGCAAAAATAATTAAACGTAGTTTGCCTTCATGTGTCAAGGACAGAATTATATCTTAACTGTCCTCCTCAGAGCTAAATTAAATCCCACTGTCATAATATCTGGAGGGACCTTGTTTGTCTTGATATTCTACAGGGTATCACTCTGCGCCATTATACTGATAGCATTATGCTAACTACATGAGGGTACACAGGTGGCAGGCACCTTAAGTGCATTGGTCACACACATGCATACCAAGGAGTTAGGAGAGAATCCCTCTGATGTTTAGGGGCTGCTATGTCAGTTACGTTTCTGGGGTCCAGTGGTCTGGACATGTTGGGATATCTCCTTGCACAAATAAGACACAGTTGTTGCACCTTGCCCCTCATACCACATAGGAAAAGCAACGCTTTGTGAGTTTCTTTGGATTTGAGAAGCAACTTAAACCATACTCTGGTGTACTGCTCAAACCTAATTACTGGGTGATTTAGAAGGCTACCAGTGGTGAGTGGGCACAGAATATGAAGAGGGTCTGAAACAAATCCAGGCTGTATTATAGGCAGTCCGACCAGCAGAGCTAATAGAGTAGAAGAATCTGTGGCAGACAGATTCCATAGGGGGCCCTGGCAAGATCCAGTGAGGCCCAAATAAGGTCAATGGCTGACATTTTTTACTTGAAAAGCAGCTCCTGAACTGTTTGATAGTCCCAATAGAGACTGAACATCTCACCTTGAATCACAAATGACTATGTGAGCTAAATTTCTTATCATAACCTAGGCACACTCAGCAGCACTCATTGGAAAGTGTAAATAGTATGTCTGAGACCAAGCTCTGCAGATCTGGAAACCACAAATAAACTTCAGGGTCAGGTGGTATGGGCTCCCACGGTACCTCTTCCTACTGCTTCATCACCCTCTCAACACACACCAACGGCCTACTGAGGAGTTCCCTATAGCTACTTACAGAGAAGGAAAAAGTGGATGTACGTGGTATGATGAAACCAGACAGGAGTGATGAGCTGCTCAACTAGAGCTCCATTCAGGGCCAGCCTATCGGGAGGGAGTGAAAGACAGCCCTCCCAGTGTGTGGAGCTTCAGGTGTGGTGGCTCGTTCACTTCACACCAAGGGAAGATGGTCTGAGGCACTGGTTAAGAGGTTCACCAGGTTGTTTAGGGACTCAGAAAAAATGAAGTGTATTTTTGGTGACAAGGAGGGCTGGGAGAAAGGTATGTGGGCGGACTTTTGAGATATGTATAGAATATGAAGATATTTATATTCCATGTAAATGCCCACCAGGGCATCCACTGTGAAGGAAGTTCTCAATAATCATATTAGTCAGCTTGGGCTGCCAGAATAAAATTCCACAAATTGGGCGACTTAAACAATAGACATTTATTTTCTCACAGTTGTGGAGGCTGAAAGCCCAAGATCACATTGCCATTGGGGTTGGTTCTGGTGCGACCTCTCTTCTTCCTGACTTGCAGAAGGCGCCTCTCTGTGTCCTCACGTCTCCTCTCCTGTGTGTGCATGTACAGAGCTCCCTGATGTCTCTTCCTCTTTTGTCTTTTCTTATCATTCCTCATTTTTAAAAACATTATTTTTTAAAGATTTTATTTATTTATTTTTAGAGAAAGGAGAAGGGAAGGAGAAAGAGAGGGAGAGAAACATCAATGTGTGGTTGCGTGTCATGCGCCCCTTACGCGGGACCTGGCCTGCAACCCAGGCATGTGCCCTGACTGGGAATCCAACTGGCGACCCTTTGGTTTGCAGGCCCTCGCTCAATCCACTGAGCTACACCAGCCAGGGCTATCCTCATTTTTAAAATTTATTTATTTAAAAAATTTTCCCCTGCCATG
>PVJI01022886.1:0-24404 GCA_004026765.1 Micronycteris hirsuta
GAATCAGAACTGAAATCAGGGCCAGACCAGCTCCACAGTCTGCGCTCTTGACCTCACAGCCTCCTCCAGGTTCTCACGGGCCCCGTTCAGCTTTGTTCTTCCGACACCAGTGGACCGTCACGGGCCGACAACATCACTGACCGCCAGGTGCCAGTGGTTTCAAAGAAGAACACAACTGTATTCCTGCCCTTTTGGAGCTCATGGTCCCCTGGGGAATTCAGTGCCCTGATGTGCCACCGGGGCCATGACAGAAATCCACACAGGTTACAGATGTGAGTGAAAAGGGGCCACATGTGAGCGTGACAAGTTCAGGGGAGGTCCGCGTGGCTGCCTAACTCAGAGACCTAAAGTGACCACAAAGGATGGTCTGAAATGAACACTTGTTAAGAAAAGCAGTCATGGCGGGCAGTCACATCCCAGGCTGGTATTTTTCCCTAACAAAGGTCCCTCTACCTTAACTAAGCCATTTGCTTCCTTCATCTATGGCAGCACACCTTTGCAATGTCAAGGTAACGCCCCTTTTTTCTGAACCCCTTGGGCACATCACCCCACCATGACTGAGACCACAGATCCCTCCATTGTTGTTATTGTGTTCACTGTTGACCGTTAACTACCCTTTACCCACCTCTGTAAAAGGAGTTTGTGTCTATCGTTTTTACCTTTTATCCAATCCCAGAAGTCCCGCCCTGCCCCTTGCTTTCCCTGCCTCCCTTACCTATCACCATGGATTCCAGGTAACCCTTTTATGTCTCTTCCTTCGATTGTAATGTATAAAATAAGGCTCTAAACTGCCATTCTCCGGAGCACTTCTCAGTCCATTGAGATTTTGCATTCTGGCAATTGTCATCGTTTGGCTCACATAAACTCACAAAACTTCTGTACAGGTTTGAATGTTTCTTACATCGACACAGAACATTAGGCATTAGGGAGAGAGGCGTCAGTTCTGCCGATGGCTCTCAGCGGGAGAACCCTACTCCTGGCCCTTCAGGCCCAAATATGGGTGCCCAGCTCCACCCTATCCTGTGTCCACAGGCTGGAAACGGATCACTGGAATGCCGGGGCTGTCACTGCTCCCGGCAGACTCTGGATATCCTAACTGACGCCTGGCAGGAGGCCACAGTCTGCCTGCAAGCCATTTACCAGGTATCTGTGGGCAGGACAGGCTCAAAGTCTTAGCTTGGCCACAGTAGAGAGACAGCAGCTGGAGTGGCTGCCCTCTGCTGAGCCTTCAATGGGTTTGGCATTTTATTCACAAAACCACAATCAATTAATTGTCAGGACAAACCACCTGGAGGGGTAGGTGTCATCCATTCCCCTTCCATGGAAGGGCACTAGGCTCAGAGACAGGTGGCCAATAATTTGCTGAGGCTACACAGCTAGCTGGTGTGGGAGCCAGGATCTGAACCTGGATCTAGCTGCATTTCACCCTAAATCATCACACCACAGTTTATGTTGCGCAAATTAAAATTCCCTCAGTACAGTTGGGGCTAGACAAGAAAGGTACTGAGTTTGACAGTGAGCCTGGGAGACAGAGCACCCCTCTTCTCGTCCTCAACACTGTCCCTCATCGGCTGCAAAAACCCTCACTGCTGGGAGGCAGCAGGGGCTGGGGCATCCCTGAGCTGACCGAGGTGGGTGGGCTGCCCTGTGCCAGCTACCCGCCCCACCGTCAAAGCTGGCCATGCTTCAGCCGGTCTCCTCTGTTCTGTGTCTCACCTCTCTGCCTTTCTTCTTGGGCAATTCCCTTAATTGCTCTGAGCCTGATTCTACACCTGAAAAGGGAGAAAATAATATCTATATAATGGGATGACTATGTTGTAAAGCTTAAAGAGGATAATGTGGTGCCCAGCACAAAAAAAAGTTGCTCAATAAAAGCTGGCTTTTAATATATTTATTAGGTTATGTCCAAGGGCCCTTCTAGCTCTTAAATTGTGAGTCTAAGACTAGGAATATGTCCCGGGGACAATTTCAGGACCATCTCCCCAGACTGGTTGGGACTTTGTAGTTTGGTCCTATCCCAAGGTTTTTGTACTCTGCCACCTTATTTACCCACCAGCGGGGGCAGCGAAAAGGTGGCTTGACAGAGTAACAGCAGGGCACAGGCTAAGCTGGAGTTCCTTTCTCTCAGACGGAGGTAGAGCATCTGACACTCCCAGCTGGAGGAAGGGGAGGGGGTGCGACGGTGGGTAGGGCACTTCTGGCTGACTTTCCCAACTAGTGAGACCCAAGCTTGGTATTACTGCAGAAGACAGTGAACTTAAAATGAACTTTATAAATAAATGCAGCTACTTTATAAACGGTCTCCTTTTTCCTGTTTCCCTAAAGCTGAACTGGCATTAGGACACTGGATCAGTTTTCTTCCCGAAAAAACATTTCAAGAACTCGGGTGCATTTAATTCTTGGAAGAAAACTGGTGGCGAGTGGGCAGTGTGATTAGCACTCCACTAGGGTGGCTGCTGAAAGGCTCGGCCCACGTCCCGCCCGGGGCCGAGGGCAGACGTGGCCCGGCCGGGGCGCCCCGCAGCCCCCTGCCCTCCCCGCACCCTTACCTCCAGCGGTCGGCAGCAGGCAGAGGAACAGGAGGGCCCAGCGTCCGGCCGGGCTCATGTCAGCCCTTCCCCGGCCCGCCAGGCGGGCGGGGTCCCGCCACCTGACACACCGGCAGGTGGCGCTACCGGCAGCCAATGGGAAGCCGAGCCGCGCGCGGGCCCTCCCCGCGTGGGCCGGGCCTCTGCGGGGTCTTCCCCGAGGAGCGCCCGGCGGCGGAGAGGGGATGGCGGCTCCCCGCGCGAACCCTGCTCTGGGCTCCCCGTTGCCGCCACTCGTTTGTTCTCGCCCCTCCCGGGGGCGGGGCGGGAAGTACACCGGTGTGCGGGGCGGGGGAGCACGGGGGAGGAAAACTGTTTATTTTTATTAACCACAGTTAGGAATTCCGAGGCAGGACTTTTAACAGGACCAAGAAGCGTTCAGGGCCAGCGTAATGACAAAGCCTCAGACACCGTTGGCAGGATCCGAACCTGTTCTCCGTGCCAAACGCTCAGCCCGCACTTCCACACATTATTTACATTAACGCCGCCCCGCCCAGAATCCGGTGGGTTGGTCCTGTTCTTCGTAATCTTCACGTGGGGTGCAGGGGAGTGCCAACCTCCAGAGCTTAATAGACTCGCGCCAGGGGAAGCTAGTCCCCAGACACCAAAGCCGTGGTTTCTTGCCCCTAACCTGAAGAATAAGCGCTTCCGACTAATGGAACCAGCCTCACCTCGGAATGGTCTAGAGTCACTAAAAAAGTTGTGAGTCAGAGGTGTGCACAGTACCTTCACTCGGTAGCAGAGAAGCAGATACACTACCAAACTAGGCGCCCATTTAAAAAAAAATGTGACTCTGTAGGCACAAGTGACAAATTTGGGAGCCTAGACACCAACCTGTTAGTGGTTATTATCTCTGGTGGCGAGGATTGAAAAAAAAATCTTCTTTCTACTCATGTTTACTTTCTAAGTTTTTCAATCATCATTTGGGTACTGCTTTTCCAAAAAGAAAATTCACTTTTATTCTGATAGGAATCATAGCTCTCCTTTGTTAAGTATGTTTTCTGTCTTTCCACAACTCTGGAAGGAGGTATTGCCTCCTCTTTAGAGATGAGGATTCTGGATTCAGCCCCAGGCCTGTCTGATTCCACAGCCATCCTGCCTCGGTGACAGCCCGGGTGACAGGCCAGTGACTGCTGCTCATTTGTGACCAAGCCCCAGGAACTAGGACCAGACATGCAGGCAGCAGAAACATTTGTTGCAGGTGCTGGCTCTAACTTGAATCCCAGAGGTTCTTGGGAGACAGAATGCATTTTCATAGAACTGAGCGATCCCCCAAGTCACCCTGAGTTTGGCCCTGGGTGCAAACACGCAGAAATTTCAGGAAGGTTCTGGGATTCGCATTATGCTTTCAGCTCCGTTGGTACTTCTTCACAGAGGCTCATGGTGACCAGGTTTGGATCTCAAGGGCAAGGAAGACAGAAGGGGCCTCGTGTGGGAGGCGCACTGAACTCTCTTGGAATTTCTTCCCAAATTGTGACTGTGTGATAGGATAGAATAATCAGTCTTTCTGACTCCAACTTGCTTGAACCTGCCCAGTTCCCAAGCATGTCAGTAACTTCTGCTTATTCCGGTAAGTACGCTAATCACCGAGGAATCTAACCTCTAGTCCAGGAATTCCTGACACAATCTGCCTGCTTGAAACTACCTCCCCAAGGAGGCAAGGAAGGTAGTACAAAACCGGTGATTGTTTATTAAAAGATTTAGACTAGAGGAATCTCATGCCTGGGACGATGGCAGCCAGGGGTTTTGACCAATAGCAGAGAAGGTTCACCATCCTCTTGGACTCTTCCTGACATCCAGGTGTCAGGGGTCACCAATCACCTCCTGACCTCCCCCCACCCCCTCTCTTTTCCCCCTCCCCCTAACGTAAAAGAAACCTAAGTTCTGTACCTTCTCAAGATGGTTCTTTAGGATGCCGGTATCCAACCTTCTTGGCTTATTGGCTTTTTTTCCGTGAAAGTCAGTTTCCTTGCCCCAGCTCCTTGTCACTTGACTTATTGGCTGTCTGTGCATCGAGCAGTCCAAGCTCTCGCTCGCTTACAACTTCCGTCAACCCACTGCAGCTCTTTCAGACCCAGAATCCCTCTGAATTGGGAGCAGTTCTGCAGCGGGAACAGATGCGTCTTCACGTGTTGCCTGCTGTGCTGGTGGGATGTTAGTCCGAGTGCGGCACCTGCTCTTTTTGCTCGTTCTCCCCTTGCTCCCTTTCCCGCCACCCCATCACTCCGAGGTAGGAGATGGTGTGTCCGGATGCCTTTGTGCATTAGTACAGCATGGGGCAAAACTAGGCTTCCAGTTGTGCGTACAAAAACACAGAGTTCATTCCTGTATTATTATTTATTAATTATTGCCTTATTTTCCATATGAACAACTGTAAACCTACTATTGCCCCTCCCTATAGAAAAGGACATTTTGTGGCCTGGCTGGTGTAGCTCAGTGGATTGAGCGCGGGCTGGGAACCAAAGGGTCCCGGTTCGATTCCCAGTCGGGGCACATGCCTGGGTTGCAGGCCAGGTCCCCAGTGAGGGCCATGTGAGAGGCAACCATACATTGCTCTTTCTCCCTCCCTTCTCCTCTCTAAAAATAAATAAATAAAATCTTAAGAAAAAAGAAAAGAAAAGGACATTTTGTGACCATAAACTTGGGCTAGTTGCATTTTTCAAAACCTTAAGGGAAAAAAAAGCCATCTTGGATGCAGGTGAGAAAACTTCCGCCAGTTTTCAGGACACGGGCTGCAAATGTCCTCGCTGTGCTGCTTCGATTACCGTCTGGAGCCTCAGATGCTGAGAATAAGTCCATTCTGGAGTAAAATGGGCACATCTCTGGGGGGGTCTCTTTTTTAAAAAATATATTTTATTGATTATGCTATTACAGTTGTCCCATTCCCTCCCCCCCTTTATTCCCCTCCACCCCGCACACCCTATCCCACCCGCATCCCCCCTCTTTAGTTCCTGTCCATGGGTTGTGCATATAAGTTCTTTGGCTTCCACATTTCCTATACTTTTCTTAACTTCCCCTATTTTCTACCTACCATTTATGCTTCTTATTCCCTGTGCCTTACCCCCAATTCCCCCCTTCCCTTCCCCGCTGATAACCCTCCATGCATTCTCCATTTCTGTGATTCTGTTTCTGTTCTGGTTGTTTGCTTAGTTCATTTTTGTTTTTGTTTTAGGTTTGGTTGTTGACAGTTGTGAGTTTGTGGTCATTTTGCTATTCATAGTTTTTGATCTTCTTCTTTTACTTAGATAAGTCCCTTTAACATTTCATATAATAAGGGCTTGGTGATGATGAACTTTAACTTGACCTTATCTGGGAAGCACTTTATCTGCCCTTCCATTCTAAATGATAGCTTTTCTGAATTTTTTTTTTAAGATTTTATTTATTTATTTATTTATTTTTTAGAGAGAGGAGAAGGGAGGGAGAAAGAGAGGGAGAGAAACAGCAATGTATGGTTGCCTCTCACATGGCCCTCACCGGGGACATGGCCCACAACCCAGGCATGTGCCCTGACTGGGAATCGAACCAGGACCATCTGGTTCCCAGCCCGCGCTCAATCCACTAAGCTACACCAGCCAGGGATGAATAGAGTATTCCTGGTAGCAGGTCCTTGCCTTTCATGACTTGGAATACTTCTTTCCAGCCCCTTCCTGTCTCTAAGGTCTCTTTTGAGAAATCAGCTGACAATCTTATGGGAACTCCTTTGTAGGTAACTGTCCTTTTTCTCTTGCTGCTCTTAAGATTCTCTCCTTATTTTTAATCTTGGGTAATGTAATTATGATGTGCCCTGGTGTGTGCTTCCTTGGGTCCAACTTCTTTAGGACTCTCTAAGCTTCCTGGACTTCCTGGAAGTCTATTTCCATTGCCAGATTGGAGAAGTTCTCCTTCATTATTTGTTCAAATAAGTTTTCAGTCCCTTGTTCTTCCTCTTCTCCTTCTGGTACCCCTATTATTTGGATGTTGGAACATTTAAGGTTGTGTCAGAGGTTCCTAAGTCTCTCCTCATTTTTTTGAATTCTTGTTTCTTCATTCTTTTCTGGTTACATGCTTGTTTCTTCCTTCTGGCTCAAACCATTGATTTGAGTCCCAGCCTTGTCACTAATCAGCTGTGACGTAGGCAAGCGGTGTTACCTCTTAGAGTTTCACTTGTTAAAAGGGCATGTTAATACTCACCTCATAGGATTGTTGGGAAGATTAAATATTGTAATATAGGTAAACTGTAGGCCTGCTGCAGTTTCTTTCCCATCACTATTGGCTCCCTGTACATTTTCCTTTATTTCACTTTTGATAGCCTTCACTTTTTCCTCTATTTTGTGACCATACTCAACCAATTCTGTGAGCATCCTGATTACCAGTGTTTTGAACTGTGCATCTGATAGGCTGGCTATCTCTTCTCACTTAGTTGTATTTTTTTCTGGAGCTTTGATCTGTTCTTTCATTTGGGCCTTTTTTTTTTTTTTTTTGGCTCAGCGCACCTGTTACATAGTAAGAGGCGGATTCTTAGGTATTCACCAGGGCGAGGCAACCCATGTTGTGGTGCTGTATGTGGGGGAGGAGTCTGAGAGGGAACATGCCACTTGTTCCGCTCTCTGCCAGCTTTCAGTCACTTCCCCTGCTACCCACAAGCAAATCAGGCTCTTCTGGTGCTGATTCCTGGGTGGGTGGGCTTGTGTACGTTCTCGGACCCTGTATGTCTCTCCAACAAATTCTCCTATGAGGCTGAGAATTTCTCCTGCTGCTGCAACCTCCACAGTTTTTTCAGTCAGAGGTTTTGAGGCTTTATTTCCCTGCACTGGCACCCTGGGTTGTGGGGTATGTCTTGCTCCCCAGCTGTTCCTCCTGGTTTATCTGCACACAAATATGGGACTGCCTGGTCTGCCAGCTACCACCTTGCCATGAGTCCTTTCTGCCTGGTCGCCTGTCTCCACCCCTCCTACCGATCTGGATGAATGTTTATTCTTTAACTCTTTGGTTGTCAGACTTCCATACAGTTCGATTTTCTGTCAGTTCTGGTTGTTTTTTGTTTTTAAATTTGTTGTTGTCCTTCTTTTGGTTGTGTGAGGAGGTGATGTCTATCTACCTATGCCTCCATCTTGGCTGGAAGTTCTCTAGTGAGATCTCTTTATCTGAAACAGCATTCGACAGCGTTAATATTATGGAGATTTTGTGAGGCAGCAGGCCTACAGTTTACCTATATTACAATATTTAATCTTCCCAACAATCCTATGAGGTGAGTATTAACATGCCCTTTTAACAAGTGAAACTCTAAGAGGTAACACTGCTTGCCTAGGTCACAGCTGATTAGTGACAGGGCTGGGTTTCAGATCTCGATCTGGTTGTCCTCAAAACCCGTGGTTTTAAAACTTCTGCTACTCAGCCTCCAGATGGTTAAGGTCAGACAAAAATAAAATTCCCCAGCCCCTTTCACTTCCTGACTTGCAAATGTCTCAGCACGAAACTCATGAATGGCAAGGTGTATGCCAGAGTGGCAGCTTCCTCTTCAGACAGAATTATTAGGTGGAAGCAGTGGTGCTGGTAAAAGTTTCTCAGGGAGCCTTCCTTAACTCCAACATTGATTTGTTTCCAATCCCCAGATAAGTCTCCCTAGTAACACTCAATCACTATTGCAGAGAAATCAACTTTGTGCCTTTAATATCTCTTTCTTGGTTATATCCTTAGGGCTTTGCCCATAGCAGGCACTCAATGAAGAGTGAGTAACAGACCTTCAATGTCTGGGGCTCAGCTGAACATAATTCCAGATGCCCAAAACAACTAAGCCACTCACTAAATGTCTGCCGAGCTGAACTTGGCACGTGTCTCAGGGTTAAAAGACTATAGCATCTCTTCTGAAAGTATAACTGCACGGTCATGCCTCTATCTGCAGGTGGGTTTTTACAGTCACGCCTCTTGCATTGACCCTAAAAATAACATGTGTCAAAACACCTTCCTGTATGAAGAGTCACAGCCTCTTCCTCTCCTGCCCAGGCCAGCAAAGGGTCCAGCAAAGTTGGATCGAGGGACATTGGAAAGGGCAGGCGAGGAGGGAAAAGCCACAAGCTAAAGGGCTTTGGTGTTTGAAGAAGAAAGGAGCAAGTTTAGAGGCTGTGAATATGAGCTATATGTAGAAAGAGGTGGAGAAAATGGAGTTTAAAACGTTTTGCTTGGTGTTAGAACTGGAATCTCTTTGGGCATGTTTTCAAGAGTCTAAAGATTTTAAGTGGTTTGAAACTATTGGTGTTTTGAGGGTTGTCTGTCTTGCTGTTGTTTTAATGCAATGCTGGAGGGAGGCAGGTCCCAACACAAGAACAAGAAGGCCCATTTTGATATCTAGCAAGGAGAGAAACCCCAAATTGGATTAAGCACAAAAAGGAACTCTGCAGTCTCACCAGACTGGAAAATTCAGGGGTGGGTATGGCTATGAAACAGTCCAACAGAAAAAGATTCTCATTGGCCTGTCTTGGGTCACATGCCACTCCTTGAACCAATCAGTGTGGTCAGGGAGATTGGAATATTCTAATTGGCCAGTCTGGGTAGTATGTCCTCCCCTGGGGTGGGAGGGTGAATGGAGCATCCTGATTGCCACGCCTCCAAACTCTGGAGCAGAAAAAGGGTGGTCCCCCAAAGGATGCATGCTGCTTAGACAAACAGCACACATTCACAACAGAAGGTTACATATGAGGGGCTCTCCGAGATCATCCACACCAGCTTCTTACCCTGAGAGTCTCCCCTCTCCAACATCCTGGGAAGAGGGCCATGAAGATGCTGCTTGGAATCCTCCAGTGATGGGCTCCCAATGCACTTTGGGGCTCCCAATTCTGTTTCTGAACAACTCTAGTTAGAAATATCCCAATTAAATTGACCTACCTTCTTGTAACTTCCCTCTTTTAGCTCTTCCTTTAGGGGCCTCACAGAATAAAACAAGGCCCTGCTCTCCAGGTGAATCTTTCAAACGTTAAGTTTTCTGGAAATTTCTTATCTGATGGTATAGGGGTGACAGACAGTTTCTTGGGGATAAACACAGCAGGCTGGACATTAAGTGGCCTGAGTCCCAGCGCTCACTCTGCTTTTCCTGCAGAATAATGGCCATTCTGGGAGTAGGTGTACACTATTTCCATTCAACAGATGAGGATACACTGCCCCCCCATACACGTATGTTCAAATCCGAACTCTCAAAGTGATGGTATTTTGAGGTGGGACCTTTTGGGGGGTAATAAAGTCATGAGGGTGGAGCGCTCATGAATGGGATTAGTGCCCTGACAAGAAAAGACCAGAGAGAGATCATTTGTCTTTCGGGTACGTAGCGAACAAGGAGAAGACATCTGCCACGTGCAAACCAGGAAGAGGGTTCTCAGCAGGAACAGAAAGAGCTCACGCCTTGATCATGGACTTCCCCACCTCCAGAACTGGTGAGACATAAATGTTAAGTCATTGTGTTTATGGTATTCCGTTACAGCAGCCTGCACTAAGATGAATACTGAAGTAAAGGGACTTGCCCGAGGTCACACAATTGGAAATAGGGAGGCTGGAATTTGCAGCCAATACTTCCAAAGCTTTTATTCTTTACCGCTCCATGGCCTTGAACCAGTTATGTCCTTCCCCTGGGCCTCCGTTTTCTCCTCTATAATTTGGGGACTGTGGTTTGCATTGGAATCACCTGGAGGGCTGGCTGTTAAAACACAGATTGCTGAGGCTCATTCCCAGAGTCCCTGCTCCAGTGTTTCCGGGGTGAGGTCTGAGGATTTGCAGTTTCCAAGTTCCCAGGTGCTGGCGGTCTGGGTTCCACACTGTGAGAATCACAGCAGTAGATGATTCCCACTCTAATGTTACCTTTCCATTTAGCCTGGGCTCAGGCCTTTATTCAGTGGTGTGTGTTGTGTAGCTCTGCACCCCAGTAAAGTTAATTCAAGGGAAATTCAAGCTGTAGGGAAACAAATGGGGAAGATGAGGAGCAGCAGAGGCCGTCAGGTTTGCAGGGAACAGAAAGGAACAGGCTGAGTCATACAGGTGTCCTAGTTACAATATTCCACTTATTGAGCACCTGCTGTGTGCTAACCGCTTTCACTATTTTATCTAATCGTTACAGGCATTCTGCGAGGTAAGTGTCAGGACCAATGCTTTGCCAATGGGAAACTGAGGTTCAGAAAGGGTACGAAATGGAGCTGCTGTAGGACATCTGCTCCAGAAAACTGCCCGGCAGCTCCTCAAAGTTAAACATCAAGTTGCCATATGACCCAGAATTCCACTCCTGGGTGTGCATCCAAGAGAACTGAGAACGCTTGAAAACTATACCTGAATGTTTCTTACAGCATCATTTATTACAGTCAAGAAGTGGAAGCAGCTTGCCTTGGCCGGATGGCTCATTTGGTTGGAGCATCACCCTATACACAGAAAAGGCTGTGGGTTCGATTTCCAGTCCGGGCACATACCTAGGTTGTGGATTCGATTCCTAGTCAGGGTGCCTACTGGAGGCAACTGATCGATGTTTTCTCTCTCTCTCTCAAATCAATATGCATATCCTCAGGTGAGGATTTAAAAAAAGGTGGAAGGAGCTCAAATCTCCCCCAGCTGATGAACAGATAAACAAAACGTGGTGCATCCACACAGTGGAAGACCGTTCAGCAATGAAAGGAATGAAGTGCTGGTACTTGCCACAACATGGATGAACTTTGAAAACACTATGTTAAGTGAAAGAAGCCCGTCACAAAAGACCACAGATTGTATTATTCCATTTATAGGAAATGTCCGGAATATGCAAGTCTACAGACAGTAAGTACACGGTGGTTGCCAGGGGCGGGGAGGGGAAGAAAACGTAGGGGTGGCTGCTCATGGGCATGGGGCTTCTTTTCCAGGCGATGAAATTGCTCTGGAATTAGACAGCAATGATGGTTGCATGACTTTGTGACTATATTAGCCATTGTGCACTTCAACAGAGCGAATTTTATGGTAAGTAGATTATGTATCAATGAAGAGGAATTGGAAGGAAATTCTTAAGGGCACAAAGAGAGACAGGTGGGGCTGGGACTTGAACTCCGGAGCCCAGCAGCCTGGAAAGAGCCCAAAGCGAAGACCTTTCTTAGCTCTGCCCTTAACGTTGCTCAAGCCCCCTCCTTCCCTCCTGGCCTCAGCTTCCTCTGCTGCTCTTTGGGCCCTGATGTGGGGAGGACTCCAAGGGTGGCGCTGCCCTTAGGAAGGGGGTGGGGGTGGGAGTGGGGGAGCAAAGAGGCGGGAGCCCAGAGAAGAGAAGTGGCGAGACCGCCTTCAGCAGAGAACAACCTCTCCCTTTCCGGTAAGAGCACCCAGGCTCTTTCCAAACCTGCCTCTGTCTGCTTCTTTCAGGCCTGGGAAGGCACTTGACAGCAGTTCCCAGGTGTGCTGGCCACGGGGCATGCAGGGACAAACAGCGAGTGCCAAGACCCTGAGACCTGGCACAGGGCCTGAAGGCCCGCCCGCTACTCCTGGGAAAGCAGAAGGGGTGGTGTGCGAACCTGCGGCTGGGGGCCGTGCATCTCTGTGTCTGGGTCTCTGTCCCCTTCTGGAGTTTTCCTTCTCAGTGGCGTCTGTGTTCCTTTCGGTCTGTCCTTGTCCTTGTGCGCCTGTGCACGACATTGTCCTGGGGGGATCCTCCTTCCCTCCCTCCCCCTCTCCTTTCTTTTTATTCTTTCTCTTTAATAGCACAGATTCACCAGACTCCCCCCCACCTCACATTCTTTTTCCTGCGCACCGCCCCCCCGCTCCCTGCCGAACTGTCATTGGTTGGGGGTGATTTTTCCAAACCTTTTTTTGTGTGCGGACCCATAGAAGATATATGATCCTGTGTGTCTCTGAGTGTGGTTCTTACGTAACCTGTCTCACATGCTGTCATTCTGCAACCAGCTGCTGGCATTTTCCACTCAACAAAACTCCATGGAGAACTTCCCACATCCCCTTTTCTCTTTTTTCCTCACTGCTCAAAGGAGTCCGCCGTTCAGATGTGCCCTGTTTTATTTAACCATCCTTCGTTGATGGACACTCAGAAGGGTTTACATTTTTTGCGATGACAGAAACGCTGCAGTAACTGCCAGCGTGCGCCAGGTGCGCTGGGCCAGGTGTGTCCGGGGCAGATGACACAGAGACGTGGCTGGCCCGGTCAGGGGTGCGTGCATCTGAAAACAGACTTCACAGGCCGCGAACACCGCCGCCCCCTGGCCTGCAGCCACCGCCTCTGCGGCCTTCTGTGTCGCCAGCGCCTGGGGACCGGCTGTATGATTAAGACACAATCTTCAATGAGTGAACACATTCCTCAGTTCTGTGGCCTTCTTGGTCACACATTCGTGGAGTTTCTGAAGGGCAGCAGAGATTGTTACAGAGCAGGGCGGGGACACCCAGTGATATCCCAACCCCGCACCAGGTTCGTTATGCCCGCCGCCAATGGAAAGACATCTCTCAACGCCAGAGACTGGTGAAAAGGAAAGGAATTGTTTATTTTCAAGTTATACAGGCTTGGAGTAATGACTTAAGGTCTCCTTTAAAATACTAGAGTTCTCTAGAATACCCACAAACACACACAGTCCTTCCTTCTCCCCTTTGCCGAGTCCAGAGTACCGTAGGAAAAGAAGTAGAAGTCCGTGATTCAGGCAGACCCTCGGTTCCGACACCATCCACTTGTCACCACTGTGATCTCCAGTTAATCCAAAGCCATGTGGCACCTTCTCATGGCCCACCAGCAAGAGTCCTTTCACCCCTTTTCTTCCAGGCAAAGTCTCTCCTGCTTCCTAGGCCACATGGCAAAAGGAGCAACCCAAAGCCACGTGGTCCTCTCTCTCTCTCTGTCTCTCAGGCCGAGGGGTCCCCACTCCTCCAAAGCCTCATGGTCCAGACCCCGTTATGGCTGCTGTGCCTGGGTTTAAATCCCCACGCCAATCTTCCTCTGCAGCCCCATTTCCGACTCCTCCTTCAATCAGCTACACCTGCCAGCACTTCATATTCTTCCAGCTTTTCTGGGCTGCCATGGTAACTGTGGGCAGGTGTGGCCCCATGGCATGGAGCCAAGTGTCTCCAAGCTCTCATGCGGGTGCAGTGTCCAGGGGGAGTTGCCTCCCAGTTACATCTTGGGTGGCAGTCACTTCCATCCCCCTGGCTCAAAGCATGGCCACAGCTATTTAGCACATCTGTGAAACCAGTTAAAGGTTACAGATATGTTAAATGACCATGCCAGAGGTTAGCTGCAAAGCTGCTGCTATACAAAACAGCTCTCGATGGCCCTGCTCCAGGAGTCCCATTCTCCCTAGTTCAGACTTGTGGGGGTGAGGACCTCCTGTGTATATTTTTCTAATATTCCCTGGACACCTTGAGCTCTGGACCCCATTACAAATCCCTATTTGGGCCCACTTCTTGGCTGCACCCTGCTACAAGATGACTGGAGGCAGAGCACGACCTCTATGCAGACCAGTGAACTGCAGAAACGCGTTGCTTCTCCACCAAGAAGCCCCTGTAGGAGTGGTTCGCCAGGACTCGGAAGTGTTGAATTGAAATCTGCAGAGCACTTTGCAAGAGATCTGACTGGCTTGGCGAAAACCTGGGTGCACTTCTTTTCTGTTGCCTCGGTGTTCCGGGATTGAGGAAGTGCTGCTTCCTGTCGGGAGGTTCATTTCACATCCCATCACTCCCCGCTCCGTGCTCAAAGCACTGAGAATTTCAAGTGCAGTAGACTGAAGTAGACTCAGTTTCTCTACATCATTTCCATATTCAATTTTTAAATCCTTTCATAACCCCGCTGAGTACTTTTTTAACTAAATAAACATGGCTCGAATGAACCGCCCAGCTCCTGTGGAAGTCACATGCAAGAACATGAGATTCCTTCTTACACGCGATCCAACCACTGTGACCCTGAACAAACGTATAAGGAACTTAAGAAGTGCGAAGTGGCCACAACAGCAAGAGTATGCGAAGCGACTTGCGGCACTGCTCTGGAGCAGGCGGCAGGCACCCAGGTCCTCGGCTGGCCTTTGGGTGATGGTGCACCGCCATCCAAGCAGATTGTCGGTGACGAGCTGAGTCTCGTACACACCAGGTTTCTCGGAGGACCTGGCTGTTGTGCAGCGGTGCCCGCTGCCCGAGCACTAATTGCAGGCGGAATGAAATGTTCGTAAGACAGAAGCAGCACGAAGCTGTGAACGGCAAGGAACTTGTGTGTTTGGAGAAGTCGCGTCCTAAAGTGCGGCTGCACTTCGAAGGCCCCAGTGGTCCCAGAAGCAGCTGTCGCATTCAGTAACGCGGGTGCCTGATGCCATGGCCCCAGAAGTGGGAGCTGAGAAGGGACCTGGTTTGTCATTCACATTAGCCAACATGTTGGCCCGGTGGATGTCTAAGGAAGCTTCCATGGGAGTATTGAAAGCAGCTTTACCAGCCCACGAGCTTGACAGGATCGCAGCTGCTATGTTTGGGTTCCGATCCCTCTACTTGGACACTTAGCAAGAGATTCTCACTGTTCATCTTTCAAATGTGCTTAGCATTTGTGCCAAGTGACCTTTCCGGAAATCATGCAGTATTGAGTTGTATCTTTAAATCTATTCCCATGCCAGAATCTTATCAATATATAAGAGATTTAGAAAGAGTAGGTGCCAAAATGTCCTGCACAATACTTGCGTATTCTTAGTACCGCACAGAACTAAAACCCCAGCAACCATGAACACTCTGGCGGTTTATCCCTTCAGTCACTCCAAACAGAGGAAGCAGGGCCTGTGAGGTCATTTGCCTGCTCACTTTATGTTTGCACCTCCCCCATTTGTACAAGTACGCATCAGGTTTGCTCGGTATTTTTATTTTTATACCAAGTCTTAGTGATTAGTTAATGTCTCTCTATAAATCTCATTTTGGGCTGCTTAAGAAAGCTTCAATTCTGAAAATCTACATCACACATGTCTTTAATATCTCCAGACAAAAAGTCACACAATTAATTTTAATGTTTGTCCTTGGCGTGCAAACTGTAGGGAGAGCCAGAGAGAAGAATGGGAGGGGCTATTAAGTACCTTTAATAATGTGTTGCCTTTGTCTTGTGTGGAACGCATAGACTATGCTCTTTGGTAAATATTTTTTTAAAGGTATTGGTAGAGATGCTTTGTTGTACCTAAAACAATTCTTAATCATAAACATTCTTAAACTCACCCTGGCTGGTGTAGCTCAGTGGATTGAGCACAGGCCTGCGAACCAAAGCATCATTGGTTTGGTTCCCAGACAGGGCACGTGCCTGGGTTGCAGGCCAGGTCCCCAGTAGGGGGTGTGCTAGAGGCAACCAAACACTGCTGTTTCTCTCCCTCTCATTCTCCTTCCCTTCCCCTCTCTCTAAATATAAATAAAATCTTTTAAAAAATTCTTAAATTCTTGTATTTGTTTTCATACATTCTGAAGTTGTTTACCAACTTATTTCTGTTTGAAGTGTGATTTTTTTACTTCCCACCCTCTCTTGCAAAACAGAAAAAGTGGGTTTGTGCTAATGAATTGAGCAGACATCTAATCTTTTATATGCCTTTTAAGCTAAGTAACTTAACATTTGGGTACTTGATAATTTGTTTAATTATGTAATTGATAAAATGATGTCGTGTATTAATGTTAGTTCAACCGTATATTTACACTCTCTGGGAATGTGTACTTAAAGTTCCATGGGAGAAATAATTTTTTAGTATTCACCAGCTTGTAACAAATCCAGTGCAAGAGCTTAAATATCTAAATAAATAATGAAATGCATTTATCATAACAAAATAAAGACAGATATTACAAATTGCTCTCCACAGTGGCTGAACCAATCTAATTCCTACCAGCAGTATACCTGAGAATATCTTTTTCTTAGCAAACTTTGATCCTGTCAAACTTATTCTTATTCTTCTGCCAATAGCATTTTTCTCGCTGTTGTGCTAATTTGCAGAGAGTTTTCTGGAAGTTTAGGTTGCTGGTCTGGAGGAAGAACTCAGGAATTGGGGTTAGGTGGTGTGAACACTAAACCCACTCTCTTACCAGCTGCTGTGTGTCCTTGGGCACATTTAGCCGCCTCTCTGGTCCTGGGCCCACTCATACACTGCTCTCTCTGCATCCTCTATTTCTCTCTGCCTGAGACATGGGAATCTTGGTCATGAGCTTTCTTTGGGGTCCCCTGTTTCCTTGTCTCTGAGATCTAAGGTTTCTCAGTCCCCGAGGGGTGCTTCCTTCCCCCGCTGCCCCCGGCCAGGACTCTGAAGCGCCTGGGTGAGCCGTGGCGTCCAGACTCAGCTCGCCCACTGCTCACTGAATGCTTTCCCAGGGACACGGTGACATGTGACAGCTCACAGTGGGGCGGGGGTGGGGGGAGGACACCAGATGGAAAGGACTTTCATATTTTTTTCCTTTATAAAACTTTAGAAAAGTAAAACGTGCTCAGCGTAGAAATTTGGAAAATGTAGAAAAGTATAAAGAAAACAAAAATAAAACAATCCTGCTCCCCAGAAAGACTCATTGCTGCCTGTTTGTGTGTCTGTCTTTGGTGGATGTGGACGTAGACAGTACTTTTATATGCATTTTTTGTACTAATTTTTCACTTAGCATTATAGCGTGAACGTGCCATTTAAGATCTTTTTTGAAATCGCGACTTTTAAACACGCGCTTTCCGAAAAGCTGTACCAGTTTGGTTTCCCTCAGGGTGTGGATAGGTACGCTCGAAGTGGCCTGGCCCTCACCGACCTGGACGCACTCTGGTCTCTGACGGGTGGAAGAAGACCCAGGCCCAGAGGCAGCTCCTCTAAGAGGGTGGTCAGAGGTTCCCAGGCGCCCAGTTCATCTTAAGGCCCACCCCTCGCAGGAAAGCGTTCTTAGATTGGCTGCAATTCATAAGAGTGAACACCAGAGGGCACCACACACCAGGGGAAAGTGACTGTGCGACCTTTCATTGGACCAAGACATTTCCTGGCCACTCCAGGGAGAAAGAAATTGATCTCTTTTGGCTTCCTGGACATCTTTCTTACCTGATTTCTTGTAGCCTCTGGGGCGGGGGAGTGGAGGAACCTTCAGATGTGCCCATAGGGAGCTCTGGGAATCGGAGGGGTGTGTCTGGGAAGGCCAAGGCAGTGCACAGTGTGGTGGTAAGAGCCCTGGATGCAGCTTCCCTGTGGTGTGCCTTCCGGCCAGTTACATCACTATTCTAAGCCTCAGTTTTTCTTATCTGTCAAATGGGGGTGACAGTTCCCTGCTCTTCTTTACTGTGCGTGTGTGATTTATGCAAAAGTAATCTGAAAACTATGCCGATCTGTGGGCTCTGCCTGCAGAGTGGACACTAGATTGTGGGCTACATGCAGCCCAGGACGGCTATGAGTGCGGCCCAATACAAAATCGTAAATTTACTTAAAAGCTTTTTTTGCTCATCAGTTTTCATTAGTGTTTGTGTATTTAATGTGTGGCCCAGAGGCGCCAAAAGGTTGGACCCCCCTGGGAGGGTCAGGTGTATATAGCAAGCAAGGCTGGTTAGCTGGTGGCAGCTGTGGGGGTGATGGGCAGCAGTTGGACTCGGGACAGATTTCGAAGGTAGAACCAGTGAGATTTGTTGGAACATTGCACATGAAGTGTGAGAGGAAGAGGGGTCAAGGACGATACCAAGGCTTTGGCGTGAGCACACCGGGATCAGTGGCGCCTGGTGCTTTGGGGGCAGGAGGCTGGCTTGGGAGGTGTTGTCATGTTTGGACACGAAAAGTTGGAGGTGCCTTTCAGGTCACTGAGTGAAGACAGAGGTCAGAGGATTGAGCTTGACCCTTTTCCCGGGGGACCATAGAGCACACACTAGAGCAGGGGTGTCAAACTCATTTTCACCAGAGGCCACACCAGCCTCGCGGTTGCCTTCAAAGGGCCGAATGTAATGTTAGGACTGCGTAAATGTGACTACTCCCTAACTAGGGGCAAGGAGCGTGACGCTGCCGCCGGGCAGAAACAAAGTGCTGGGCCAGATTCGGCCCGCGGGCCTTGCGTTTGCCACCTGTGCACTAGATAGTAGGCTATCTAATGGACGAGGTCACAGATGGACATGTGCCAGGCGTTCACGCTGATGACCTTCCAGTGGCCCTGGAAGGCACCATTAGTTCATCACAGCACTCAGTCCTTCTCACCCAAACTTCTAGGCGGCCACCGCCAACCACACGCAATGACACAAAGGTGAACATTCTCCATCATCCTTAGATTCGATGGAAGCCTGAGAATGTAGTCAGAACCACGGGCTTTTGCGTCAGAGAGACCTGGGCTGGAACGCTAATCTTGCTACAAACTAATCTGAGACCTCAGAAAAAAAGAATTTATCCTCCTTGTCTCCGTTGTCTCACCTGAAAAAATGGTTTAATAATAGCTCCTATCTCAGAGGGTTGTTGTGAAGGTTAAACAAAATAATCCAAGAAAAGCACTTAGCACAATGCCTGGGACACAGCATGTCTTAATAAAAGTGGGAGCGGCACTAACAGTGTTACTCCGGCTGGAACGTTCTAGAACTTATCCCCCTTGCTTGCTGTTTCTGACTTCTAGGACAGACAGATTATAATGCTAGGGCTGTCCAGCAGGAGGCACTGTTGACATTACTACAGCTTTACTGCCCACAGAGATTCAAGGAGTGGAGAGCAGTTTTCCCTGGAAGGTGTCCTCCCAGGACTGTCCTGGCAGCCACCTAGACCCTTTTCCCTGGTACAATAAACGAGCTCTTGGCTCCTCCCAAACAACCGTGTCTCAGCTTTCTTCACTGGGTCTGGGCCTACTTCTCCGACACGGTTCCTGGCCTCCTGCTTTCGACTCACGCCGAGCCACTGACGCTGGCAAAGCCGACCTCCCGGTCAGTCTCTCCCTCTTGCCCAGCCTCCCAGCCGCTGCCAATTTCCCTAAAGGAGCAGGCACGTGCCTGCGGCCTTCCCCTGCACGTGGTGCCCGTTTGGAATACGTGTCTCTTCCTCGTTGCCCCCGTAGACGCCCTGTTCCCAGTTCCTCTGCTTCCGAGCAGGAAGGAGCTGGAGGTGTGTTGCACTCACCGCCCATGCAGACGGAGCAAAAGGAAGGCGGTCGCTCCCCAACGCGCCCACACTCTGGGCGCGGGCAAGCGAGGGGAAACCAGCGCCCGGGTCTCCCCAGCCTCAGGCGAGGCTGAGTCACCTGCCTCGCAGACCTCGGTCGTGTTCAGACTCCGGCCTTCGTTCCGCGTGTGTCGGGCCCCTGTGATTTTCCACACACTGGGCCCGGCACTGGGCCCTGCCGAGGCGGAGGAAGACCCCGGGCTGGGCCGCAAGGGGCACACCCTCGGAGGGCGAGACGGTACCCAAGTGGGAGGGGATGGTATAGGGCTAACGCGGACAGATGGGTAAGCAGGGGGCGTATTTCTGGATGCCTGTGGGAACCCTTGAAACCACAGCTTCGCTGAAACCCTAGCTTTTAAAAAAGGTCCATCTTGGGTCTATCTTTCCCACAACTGACATCCAGTGTAGACGACCCCTCAGCCTCTGTGTCCCTTTCTTGGACAATGTCACCTCTTCCCTGCCCCCTGCAGGATCACACCGCCCCCTCCCCCCCCATTGCTGCTTAGAATAAGATGACCTCACGGGAAGGCTTCAGCTGGGAAACAGTCTCTGAACCACTTCCCTTCTCTCCCACCCCTCCTGCTCCACTGCCCACCACCCCCGTCCACGGACCCCTTCCTTCGTCCTCCTTCTTGGTCTGACATCCAAGGCCTAGTGAATACCTGTCCCCAACCTTTGTCACTCTCCAGTCACAACCCCAGTTTTGTGCTCAGGAGATGCCAGGACTGATCACCTGATAAACTGCAGCATGCCTTTGCCACCCACCGTCCCTCCCTCCTGTGAATGAAATCTGCAATCTTTGGCGTGTGTTTGTTACACAGAATGCCACCAGGAGGTCATCGGCTGTCACTGGGAACAAACAAGAAAAAGAAAACGAAAAGCAGGCTGCTTCTCAGGGCTCTGGCGCCCCAAACCACAGCGACATACCTGGTGGTTTCCGGTGCAAGGCGGCATGGGGTCAGACCACGCCCTGGCTCGGGAATGTCACGTGAGTCCCTTGAAGTGGGCGGCAGTTACTATTTAGGTTGATAAAAATAATTTCTTTTTTTTTTCCTCAGAGAAAAAGCAATACACCTTAGCTGGAGAAAAGCTAGGGACTAGAAATTTTAGATACAACAGACAGAAAGCAAAGGCGTGCCTGTCACCCCACCACCGGGGCACCGTCCTGGGGAACGCCGTGGGGAGTGTCCCCAGACCACACGCCTCTCTCTTTTCCTTAACAAAACGAGCTCACACTGTGCCTGTGGCTCGGAACCTGCCTTTTGTGTGGAACAATATATCGCAGGTAAAAATACCTACTGCTCATCGAGCGCCTAGCGCCTCGTCTGTGCCAGGCGCTGTGCCAGGCGCTTCGCATGCGGGCTCTCGTGTGGTCAGTCCTACGAGGCCAGTGAGGTCATTTTACAGACGAGGAAGCCAAGGATCGAATGCTCGCTTGACCCTAAGGGGTGGTAGGAGGCAGGCAGAGCTCTCACCTTCTCCCTCATTCAGGCGCTCTGGTCTTCCCTCATCTGAGAAGCGGGGGTCCGGGCCAGCATGACCCCTCCTTCCCCACTTACAGAGGTCACGTCTCCTCCGGGCTGACAATAATCACTAAGGCTCGCTGAGCCGTGTGCCAGGCTGTTCCAAGCACAGGCAGTTCATTCATCCTCGCCCAAACCCTAACGAGGTAGGTAATTTCTATCCCTCCTTACAGATGAGGCCGCAGAGGCACAGAGAGCTAAAGTTACTTGCCCATTGTCACTCCATTAGTGAGGGACAGAGTCAAGGGTCAAGCCCAGACGCGTCCAGCCCACGGCCGTGTTAACTGTCACCAGCGGCTTCCCGATGCTTCCCACGCAGAAGGACACGCGTTTCACTTCCCACCTCGGCAAGCACACGTCTATCAATTATCAACTGGAATAAAAATGTCGTGAGCTAAAAACATATCTGCTCTGCGTGAAAAGCTCTCCAATGTTGCTTCTTCTAGTCCATGGGGGAAAACCCGCTTTCAAGCCTCCACATGGGTCGGGTCCTGCGGTTGGAAAATCATTGCAAATGCTCTTCCCTCTCTGGCCCGGGAAACCTTTTAAAACGGTTCTAGGTCTTTCGGATTGGATCGCAGGAAGTGGCCCATGCAGGCCTGCGAGCCACTCCAGAGGGGAGGACCGAAGGACCAGAGAGGACAGGACAGGTCCTGCTGGGGTCACCCAGAGGGCACTGCATGAGGATGTAGGGACGGCACCTTTGCTGAGCACCCACTTTCTGCAGGGTGTCCATGCCTTACAGGCCAAGGTTTAGGTCAGTGCATCTTCGCAGCGACTCAGAAAGTGGGGCAGTAGGAGCCTCCTCTTACCGCAGAGGCAGCCGAGGCTCAGAGGCTTGTGATGGCCAAAGCCACATAGCTTGTGAGAAGCCAGGTCTGGTTTGGGTCCCCACTGAGTTCTCAGAACCCAGCTTGGGGACCCACACTGAAACATATCAGGTGCTCAGTACACAAGTCTGTCTGGCTGACCCCGCCATTGCTCTGCAATTCCTCAGTAGCCCCCTTGCTGGGAAGGGCAGGTCCGGGGCGGGGAGGCTCTGGGGCATGCGAGGCTTGCTGGGGTTCTGCCAGGGCAAGGGTCCCTGGGGTGAGTACTCTTTGCTGAGCATTCTCTGCTGAGTTTCGGTTCCACGTCCCTGCACGCTCACAGCGCCCTGCCCTGTCAGCTGAGAGGGAGGGAGGGAGGGGTCCAGACCGCTCCCCTGGGCTGGGGTGGAGGAGCCTGGCCGGCGCCTGAGCTCAGCGGGCCTCTCCCAGCCCTTGTCGCTCCCTGCTCCCCGCTCACCTCTCACTCTGGCTGGGCCCTGGGGCCTCTGGTGGGGCCAGAGAACTCTGGTCCTACCTCCAGCCTAAATCAGGTTCCCACTCCTGAGCCTCCCTTCCTCAGCTCCAGGCACCTGATTCCTGTACCTTTCCACTGCGCAGGTGCTTGGGGTGAGAGGGCTGAGCCTCAGTCCAACCGCTGAGGTCATGCTTCCCCTGGTGGAGAGGAGCAGATACAGGGCCTTTCAGTCTCTCTTCCTTTCAGGCTGTGCATTGTCCTTGCCCCAGAGGAAAGGCGAAGGGGCCCTGGAACCCTAAAGCTGGTGTCCCTTCCTTGGACAGAAGGGGGTCTGACGCCCCCAGCAGGAAGAAAAGAGCTGACTCAGGAGGCTGTTCTGAAACTGGGATGGGAGGAGAGGAAGGAACGAGGGCTGCAAGCGAGGGCAGAGCCAACAGCTGGCTTTGACAGGGCGACGCATGGTTTGGAGGGTGCCAAATGTTCCAGGGGTGTGGCATTTTCACCTCCACCCTCTTCCCTGCCCAGCTGGGCCCCACCCCTTCTAAGGAGCTGGCTCAATGCCCCCTTCCTCCAGGAAGCTTTCCTGGGTTGACCCACCCTACACTGTCGGGCATTACTTTTCAGTCTCTGTGAGGAAAGGAGGTGAGACTAAGATCAGGCATGGCGTAAACTCAGGCGTGAGCTCACACGGAGCAGAAGTGAGCTGCTACATGGCAGGAGGCTTGGATCTTTTTCCAATCCAGTCCAGTGTTGGGTCCCTCTTTGGAAATGGCCCTTGCAACCAGCATTAAGCTGAAACATACACACACATACATTATCATTAATCGATCGTCCTATGTTGTTTGGCGCCAGGAACAGTAGATGTTTCCAAAGTGAATTCTGAAGGACGCCCATCAATGGGTACCCATCGGTGTGACTGTCCCACCAGAACAGGGGAGTCCTGTGGTCAAATGGCTTCAGGACCACGGGCTTTAGGAGTTCGGCAATACCAGCACCATTTCCGTCCTGCAGGCCTTCTCAGATCGTTTCACAGTTAGTTCATGCTGTGACTCTCCAAACATCTGCATTTTCCCAAATTTATTGACCTCAGAATTTTTTTTATAGTGAAGCATCTCATGAACCTAGCGTGTCACTGAGCACCCTTTGGGAAGTGCTGGGGTGCAGAATATTCTAGAAAAGGACAGACCCAGCTTAGCAATGCCTTACAACAGCACACCATACGGGCAGGTGCTACCTCTGAAGGAACAGTTCATTGCAATGATGTAACAATACAGCGTACATCGAGCCAATCAGAATTTACCGAGGGCCTGTTCCTTCAGAGGCAGAGGCATGGGTGGACTGGCTGCCTGGGCAGTGACCAAGGGGCAGCGCATGTGGCTGAGCGCGGCTGTGCCCACTGAGCCCCCTGGACAAGTCACATGCCCGGCCTGGCCCCAGCACTCCCCCCCCGCCCCGTCAGATGAGGGTGCTGGAGGATGTGGTTGCCGGGGTCCCACGACTTTCAGCCCCACCCCCGTTGTTTGGCACTTCCCAATTCCTCCCGCTGCCCCTTAACCAACACCCTCTGTCTTAACCAGCCCTGGCCCTGCTCCTCTGCTTTCTCTGCCAAGCCCTGTCCACTTTCCTTCTCCTGTGCAAATGCTCCTCTGGCTGGGAGGACTGACGTCTTCGCCTCCATGAAGTCGGAAGCCCCTTCAGGCTGCACCAGCTCTTATACGTCTCTGCCTCTCTGATGGTTGCCACATGCACAGGCCAGAAACTCTGCACTCCTTCCAGGTTTCTGGAAGGATTACAACAGCTGGCATGACATAGCACTGCCTGCGTGACAGGCCCTGGAGCGCACCTGTACACGTCTGTGTGATGGGCCCTGGAGCGCACCTGTACACGTGTCTGTGTGACAGGCCCTGGAGCGCACCTGTACACATGCCTGTGTGACAGGCCCTGGAGCGCACCTGTACATGTCTGTGTGA
>PVJI01022887.1:9390-24593 GCA_004026765.1 Micronycteris hirsuta
CTTTCCTTTCATTTGGGGATTGTTTCTTTGTCTTCCCATTGTTTGTGAGACTCTTCTTGCTAGCCTCTGTTTCTTAAATTGATCTGTCAAGTTCTCTGGAGTAGTGAAGTTAATTTTGTGTCACTGTCTCTGTTTTTAGGGCTGACCCTTGTCTGGGTCTAGCTCTGTTCTCTTTTCAACTCCAAGTTTTAATGTCTCACCTGTAGATAAAGAAGAGAGGGGGAGGAAGAAGAAGAAAGGAAAGGAAAAAATAAAGTAAGAAAAAATAAAAAAATATAAAAATAAAAAATGAAAATAAAAAAATAAGAAATAAGAAGAGGAGAAGACTAAGAATACTAAATCAAAGGAAGGAAGAAGGAATTAAAAAAATAAGGACAGATAGGAAGGAGGGTGGGGAAAACAAGCAAACAAACATACAAACAAAAAAAAACTTCTGCTGGCTGGCTTTAAAACTGTCCGGTCTGGTCTATTCCCCTGGTCCTCCTGTCTGTGTCTGGCGTCTGATCATTCAATTTCCCCTGTAATCTTGGTCACCAATCTTCATATATGCTGGAATACTGTTGGGAGTTCACTCTGTTCCTCAGAAAATCAGCTAGGTGTTTCACTTGTGGGGAGGAGGAAGTGGACTCTGCTCCCCGCTATCTTGCCGCAATTTATTTCTCTCTCGTTTGGGCCTTTTTTTTTTCCCCCTCGGTGCGCCTGTTACTTTAAGGGGCGGAGCTTTAGGTGTTCACCAGGGCGGGGAAACCCACGTTGCTCTGTTGTGACACTGGCTGTGGGGGCAGGGTAACCCACGTCACTTCGTTGTGACGCTGTGTGTGGGGGCAGGGCCTGAGAGAAGAATGGGGTTTGCTCCGCTCTCTGCACCTCCCCAGCTGCCCACAAGCAAGTTGATCCCCTCGTTGCTGGCTCTGGGGTGAGTGGGCGAGCCTGCCCAGTTCCGAGTCCCCGTGGGCCTCCCCAACAAACTCTCCTGTGAGGCTGGGGGTTCCTCCTGCTGCTGCCTCAACCCCCACAGGTGTCTTCAATCAGTGGTTTGAGGCTTTATTTCCCTGCATTTGTGGGCCAAGCAGTCTGTTCCGCCCCCCAGCTTTTTCTCCGGTCTATCCGCGCGCTAATGAGGGACCGCCCAGTCCACCAGTCTCAGCCCTGGTCTCGCAGAGTGTGCCCGCTGCGCTATAGCCAGGCACGCCTACCACAGGCCGCTACAGGCGGCTAGAGCACCATCTGGACCACTCCACAAACCGTGTCTCGCCTAGCGCCCTCCACCCAGCTCCGCCCCGCCTACGGGTCTGGATGAACGTATCTTCTTTAACTCCTTGGTTGTCGGACTTTCACTCAGTTCAGTTTTCTGTCAGATCTGGCTGCCCTTGCCCTCTACATTGCTTTTTTTCCTCTTTTGGTTGTTCGAAGAGGAACAGTGAGTCCACCTACGCCTCTATCTTGGCCGGAAGTCCTCAGTTAGTGTATTTTTTATTTCTGAGTGGTTCTTTTCTGTTTTCCATCTCCATTTTTATGTTTCCTATCTTTTTGTTGAAGTACTCAATAAATTTATATACTCTTTCCCTAAATTCTTTGAGCATCCTTATAACCAATGTTTTGAACTCTAAATCTAGTAGATTGCTTGTCTTCATTTTGTTAATTCTTTTTCTGGAGTTTTGTTTTGTTCTTGCCTTTTTTTTTTATTGATGTAGGAAGGTTTTGAGTTTTTCAAGACTATGTACAATGTTGGCTATAGGTTTTTTGTAAGTGTTCTTTATCAAGTTGAGGAAGTTCTCCTCTATTCCTAGTTTACTGAGAATTTTTATATGAATGAATGATTGATAGATTTTGTCAAACACTTTTTTTGTTAACTATTGATATAATCATGTGATTTTTTTCTTCTATATCTGTTGATGCAATGAATTACACTAATTGATTTTTGAATGTTGAACCAGCCTTGTATATTTGGGATAAATCCTACTTGGCTATAGTGTATAATATAGTTGATAATATTTTGTTGAGGGTTTTTGAATGTATGTTCATAAGAAATATTGATTAAGGTAAGGCTAGCCTCATAGAATGAGTTGGAAAGTACTTCCTCTGCTTCTATCTTCTGGGAGAGTTCTATCAATAATTCTCTTCCAAAATTATGTCAATTCTATAGAGAATTGATATAATTTCTTCCTTAATGTTTGGCAGAATTCACCAGTGAACATTTCTGGGCCTGACATTTTCTGTTTGAAAGTTCTTAATTATTAATTTAGTTTCCTTTTTGGTAAGAAATTTCTTTATTCTTTTTTTTTTCCTTCCTTTCACTTTCTCTGCATGAGCAGTTTGTGGGGATCTGAATATGCTCTTTTACAATGATCTCGCTTAGTCTTTTCTTCTCAAGTCCTTGGCTTAATGCAATTTCTTTAATAGACTTGTTCCAATTCATATTATCTAATTCTTCTTGTGTGAATATTGACAGATTGTGTTTTTCAAGAAATGTATTTATTTCATCTAGGTCATCAACTTTGTATAGTTATTCATAATATTCTTTTATTATCATGAGATCTGTAGATTCCCCTCTTTCATTTCTTATGTTAGTAACTGTGTTCTCTCTCTCTTTTTTTTTTTTTGTTAGCCTGGCTAGAGTTTTGTTGATTTTATTACTTTTTTCAAAGAACTAGTTTTCACTTTCATTGATTTTTCTATTGATTTCTTGTTCTCAATTTTATTGATTTCTGCTCTATTTTGTATTATTTTTATTTTTGGGAGTGTTTTTGTTTGTTTTTCTAGCTTGGGATGTCATTTCTTCTTCTTTTTCTAGTTTCCTAAAGTGTGAAGCTTCGGCTATTGATTTTAGACCTTTTTTCTTTTCCAATATATGCATTCAATGCTAAAAATTCCCCTCTAAGCACTGCTTTCACTGCATCCCACAAATTTTGATAAGTTGTATTTTTCTTTCCATTTAGTTCAAGATATTTTTTTAATTTCTCTTGAGATTGATAATTTGTTTTTCTAGAAGTGTGTTGTTTAATGTCCAAGTACATGGGGATTCTCCAGCAGCCCTTATATTATTGATTTCCAATTTATTTCCACTTTTTTCTCATCTGAAAGTAGACATTGTATGATTTCTATTGCTTTAAGTTTGTTGAGGTATGTTTTATGGCCCAGAATGTGGTCTATCTTGGTGATGTTCCCTATGAGCTTGAGAAAAACATGTTATCTGCTGGTTTTGGATGAAGTAGTCTATACAAGTCAACTATATCCAGTTGATGGTGCTGTTGAGTTCAACCTTTTCTTCACTGATTTTCTGTTGTTGAATCTGTTCTTTTCTGATTAGATTCATCTATTTCTCCTTGAAGTTCTACCAGTTTTTGTTTTAGGTATTTTGACACTCTGTTGTTAGGCATATACACAATAAAGATTGTTAACATCTTCTTGGAGTGTTGACCCTCTTTATCATTATATAATGCCCCTCTTTATTCCCGATAATTTTTCTTGCTCTGAAGTCTGGTTTGTCTGAAATTAATATAGTTACTTCTCCTTTGTTTTGGTTAGTATTAGCATGGTTATCTTTTTACAATCTTTTACTTTTAACCTATAAGTGCCTCTATATTTAGGCAAGTTTTTTATACAAAACATGTAATTGGGCCTGGTGTGATCTTCTCAGACAAGCTCGGTTATCTAACTTGTGTATTTAGGCCATTGACATTTAAAGTGATTATTGATATAGTTGGATTAATATCTGCCACATTTGTGCCTGTTTCCTATTTGTTGACCTTGACCCTTGCTCCTATTTTTGTCTTCCCTAATTTTCCTACCTTTTGTACTTTTAAACCATTTTATTGAGGTATAATTGGCATACATATATAATATATACAACTTAATAAGTTTAGAGATAAGTGCATATCCATGAAACCATCACCACAGTCTATGCTATAAATATATTCATTATCTCCTAAAGTTTTCTCTCATTTTCTTTATTTATCACTATTTTTGTTGTAAGAACACTTAAGATCTATTGTTTCAGCACATAATTAAGTATACAATTTAGTATTGTTAACCATAAGCATTTTGCTATACAGTAGATCTCTAAGATTTATACATCTTGTATTACTGAAAATTTGTACCCTTTTATAAATACCTGTTCACTTCCTCCTGACTCCAGCTCCTGGACCTTTCTATTCTCTACTTCTATGAGTTTGACTATATTAGATTCTTCATATAAATAGGATTGTGTAATATTTGTCCTTCTGTGTCTGGCTTATTTCACTTTGCATAATGTCCTCCATATTCATACTTTTTTGTCACAAATGGAAGGATTTCCTTCTTTTAAGGCTGAATAATATTTCATTGTATGTATATGCCACATATTCTTAATCAATTTATCTGCTGGTGGATATTTAGGTTATTTTCATGCCTGTATGATTGTAAATATTGCTGCAATAATTGTGAGGGTGCAGATACCTCTTCAAAATCCTGATTCTGTTTTTTATTAATTTCCAGAAGTGGGAGTGCTAGATGTTTTATACTTTTTGGGTGTTATTAAAATGAATGTTTTCCCATGTTCATATCAGCATTATTTATAATAGCCAAGTGCTGGAAACAGCTTAAGTGCCCATCAGTAAATGAATGGACCAAAAAACTGTGTAACATTTACACAATGGAATACTGCAGAGAAAAAAGAAAGAAGGAACTCCTACCCTTCACAACATCATGGGTGGAACTGGTTATGCTAAGTGAAATAAGCCAGGTGGAAAAGGACAAATATCATATGAACTCACCTATAAGTGGATGTTTTAGAGTTTTAATTGAACATTTATGATTTCATTTCTCTCCATTTTTTAGCACACTTCTTTTTTCTTTCTTTCTTTTTTTTTTTTTTACTTTTTTTAGTGGTTGCCCTAGAGTTTGCAATATATGAGGTCTGTCCAGAAAGTAGCCAGACATTTGCTATGAAAAATAGATATATGTATTGAAAAAGACACAAGATACAAGAAACATTGTACATAGGACAATGGTGTTTCAGTCCCCTTCAAGGTAGGAACCTTGGGACCTCACATAGTTCTCCCTGTCACCATCAGCTGCCCTGTCCCAATTATATTTCCCTGAATCTCATTTACAGTCTGAAATATCTTCCCTTTCAAAGGTGATTTTAGTTTGGGGAAAAGCCAGAATTCGCAGGGTGCCAAATCTGGGTTATAGAGGAGCTGAGTCACCTGGGAGACTTGATGTTTCACAAAAAAGCTTTGCACAAGATGTAATACATGAGAAGGTGCATTGCTGTGATGAAGCTGCCAATCACCAGTTGTCATAGCTGCAGCCCTCTGAATCATCCAAATAGTTTCTGCAGAGGAATGTTCAAGCTTAATGCAAAATTTGATGCAGATTCATTGCTCTACTTGCTCAGTCATTTTGAATGTGATGTCCACACAGTACACTCACACACACTCAATGGTATCTACCACTCCCACTGACTAACTACTACAGTGAAGTCATCATTGTTCATGCATGCCCATTCCAGTCCACTCTCCTTGGCTGCCAAGTTACATCAATGTCATGCAAACTGGTCATGCAAACTTTTCTAGTTACATAAACAATGGCTGAACTCTTTCCAGACACACCTTGTACATTTAAACCTAATTCAAGTTCACTTTTACATAACACTATAGTGCAGGGTACTATATAATAACAAAATATTCCTAATTCTTTTTCTCATTCATTTTATCATTGCTGTCATTCATTTAACTGATACATAGGTATACATAATTGAATACATTGTTGCTCATATTATTTTGAACAAAAATTTCTGTTAGATAAAATAAGAATAGGAAAATAAAAGGTTTTATTTTTATTCACTTATTCTTTTCCCAAAGTTCTTCTTTTACATAGACCTAAGTTTATGACATATACCATTTTCCTTCTCTCTAAAGAACTTCTAACATTTGTTGCAAGGCCAGTTTCCAAATGACAAATTCAATTTTTGTTCATCTGATAAAGTCTTTCCTTCTCCTTTATTTTTTAAGTATACTTTACTGATTATACTATTACAGTTTTCCTAATTTTTTCTCCACTTTATCACACCTCTGCCCTGCATACCCCTTACCCCCCAGCATTTACCCCCCTCTTAGTTCATGTCCATGGGTCATACATAAAAGTTCTTTGACTTCTATGTTTCCTATATCATTCTTAACTTCTCCCCATCTATTTTATTCCTAATGATTATGCTTATCCCCTGTACATTTGCCCCCCATTTTCCCTTCCCCTTCCCACTGAAAAACCTCCATGTGATCTCCATTTCTTTGGTTCTATTCCTGTTCTAGTTGTTTTCTTAGTTTTTTTTTTTTTTTTGTATTTTAGGTTCAGTTGTTGATAGTTGTGAGTTTGTTTTCATTTTATTGTTCATAGTTTTTAATCTATTTCTTAGATAAGTCTCTTTAAAATCTCATATTATAAGAACTTGGTGATGATGAACTCCTTTAACTTGACCTTATCTGGGAAGCACTTCATCTGCTATTTCATTCTAAATGATCGTTTTGCTGGATGGAGTAATCTTGGATGTAGGTCCTTGCTTTTCATGACTTCAAATACTTCTTTCTAGCCCCTTCTTGCTTGTAAGGTTTCTTTTGAGAAATCAGCTGATAGTCTTATGGGCACTCTTTTGTAGGTAACCATCTCCTTTTCTCTTACTGTTCTGAAGATTCTCTCCTTATCTTTCATCTTGGCTAATGTAATTATGATGTGCCTTGTTGTGTTCCTCCTTGAGTCCAACTTCTTTGGTACTCTCAGGGCTTCCTGGACTTCCTGAATATCTACTTCCTTCACCAGATTGGGAAAGTTCTCCTTCATTATTTGTTCAATAAGTTTTCAAGTTATTGCTCTTGTGCTTTTCTTTCTGGCACCCCTATGATTCTGATGTTAGAATGCTTAAAGTTGTCCCAGAGTTTCCTAAGCCTCTCCTCATTTTTTTTTAAGTTCTTATTTCATTTTGTTCTGGTTGGACGTTTATTTCTTCCTTTTGTTCCAAATCATTGGTTTGAGTCCCAGTTTCCTTCCCTCCATTGTTGGTTCCCTGTATGTTTTGCTTTATATCACTTTGGGTATCCTTCATTTGTTCCTTCATTTTGCGACTGAGCTCAATCAGTTCTATGAGCATACTGATTACCAGTATTTTGAACTCTGCATCAGATAGGTTGGTTATCTCCTTGTCGCTTAGCTCTTTTTCTGGAGTTTTGATCTGTTCTTTCATTTGGGCCATATTTCTTTGTCTCATCAGACCTGTTATGTTGTAAGGGGGCAGGGCCTTAGGTATATGCCAGGGTGGGGTAACCCTCTATGCTGTATTGTGGTGTTGTCTGTGGGGAAGGGTCAGAGAGGGAACAACGATGCTTGCTTGGTCCACTCTAGCCCTACTTTCCAAAGAACTCTCATGTGAGACTTGGGGGTTCTCAGCTGTGGCAACCCCTGCAGTAGTTTACAGCTAGCTTTTAGTCTTTAGTTTCCCATTCAGCCAGCCTTGCCTTACCCACACAGTCCACCATCTTGCCACAGGTCCTCTCTCCTTGGCTGCCCATCTCCTATCTCCACCAGTCTGGATGAATGTTTTTTAAACTCTTTGGTTGTTGAAGTTCTATGCAGTTTGATTTTCTGGCACTTCTGGTTGTAATGGGGAAAAATAGGGGAAGGGCCATTGAGGAATATGTATAAAGGACACATGGACAAAACCAAATGGTGTAAGTTAGACGGTGGGAGTCAGTGATGGGTAGGGCAGGGGTGTGAGGTGGAGTGAAAATGGAGACAACTATACTTGAAGAACAATAAAAAAAATTAAAAAGAATTCTAGATATGTATTTTTCTTCTTTCAATGCTTTAAATATTGTACTCCAATCTCTTCTTGCTTGCATGGTTTCTGAGGAGAAGTCAGTTATTCTTATCTTTGCTCCTCAATAGGTAAAGTATTTCTTAACGCTGGCATATTTAAGATTTTTTCTTTATCTTATATTTTCTGTAATTTCAATATGCCTATGTGGAGTTGTTGTTTGGCATTTATCCTACTTGATGTTCTTTGAGTCTCCCGTGCCTGTTATTTAGTGTCTGGCATTAATTTGGCAAAATTCTCAATCATCATGTCTTCAAATATTGCTTCAGTTATTTTCTCTTTTTCTTCTTTATTTTCTAATATATTTTATTGATTATGCTATTACAGTTGTCCCATTTCCCTCCCTTTATTCCCCTCTGCCCCACACCCCCCGCCATTCCCCCCCCCCCTTTAGTTTTTGTCCATGGGTCATACACAAGAGTTCTTTGGCTTCTACATTTCCTATACTATTCTTAACATCCCCCTGTCTGTTTTCTACATACCGTTTATGCTACTTATTTTCTGTACTTTCCCCCCTTTCTCCTCCTCCCACCCCTGTTGATATCCCTCCATGTCTTATATAAATCCCTTTAACATTTCATATAATAAAGGCTGGGTGATGATGAACTCCTTGAACTTGACTTTATCTGAGAAGCACTTTATCGGCCCTTCCATTATAAATGAAAGTTTTCCTGGATAGAGTATTCTTGGATGTAGGTCCTTGCCTTTCATGACTTGGAATACTTCTCTCCAGCCCCCCTTGCCTGCAAGGTCTCTTTTGAGAAATCAGCTGTCTTATAGGAATTCCTTTGTAAGTAACTGTCTTTTTTTCTCTTGCTGCCTTTAAGATTCTCTCCTTATTTTTAATCTTCGGTAATGTTGTTATGATGTGTCTTGATGTGTTCCTCTTTGGGTCCAACTTCTTTGGAATTCTCTGAGCTTCCTGGACTTCCTGGAAGTCTAGTTCCTTTGACAGATTGGGGAAGTTCTCTTTCATTATTTGTTCAAATAAGTTTTCAATCCTTCAGTCTTCCTCTTCTCCTTCTGGCACCCTTATGACTCAGATGTTGGGATGTTTAAAGATGTCCCGGAGGTTCCTAAGCCTCTCCTCATTTTTTTGAATTCTTGTCTCTTCATTCTGTTCTGGTTGAATTTTTTTTCTTCCTTCTGGTCCATACCATTGATTTGAGTCCCAGTTTCCTTCCCATCACTGTTGGTTCCCTGTACACTTCCCCTTATTTCTCTTAGCATAGTCTTCATTTTTTTCATCTAATGTGTGACCAAATTCAACCAATCCTGTGAGAATCCTGATTACCATTGTTTTGAACTGTGTATCTGATAGATTGGCTATCTCTTCGTCAGTTAGTTGTATTTTTTCTGGAATTTTAATCTCTTTCATTTGGGCCATCCCCCCCCCCAACCTCGGTGCACTTGTTACATATAGGGAATGGAGCTGTAGGTGTTCACCAGGAAGAGGCAACCCACGTCGCTGTGTTGTGATGCTGCCTGTGGGGGTCGGGCCTAAGAGGGAACAATGCCACTTGCTCTGCTCTCTGCTGGCTTTCAGTCACTTCCTCCACTACCCACAAGCAAATTGGGTCTTTCTGTGCTGATTCCCAGGTGGGTGGGCTTGTGTAGTTATAAGTCCCTGTGGGTCTCTCCAATGAACTCTCCTATAGGGCTGGGTGTTCCTCCTTCTGCCACCTCTACCCCCACAGGTGTTTTCAATCGGTGGTTTGAGGTTTTATTTCCCCTTGCTTGGCCCTTGGGCTGTGCAGTCTGCTTCACTCCTCAAATTTTTCTCCCTGTTTATCTGTACACGAATGCGCGACTGTCCACTCCACTGGCCTGAGACCCGCTGGGTCCTGGTCTGCCACCCGAGGTCTCCTCGGCCTGTTCTAGTGTTGCGCACCCGGTTTCAGCATCGTGTGCCTGGCTTCACAAACCTGTCTCACCGCGCACCTGGCTCCGCCCTACTTACTGTTCTGAATGAACGTGTCTTTAACTCTTTGGTTGTCAGACTTCCATAAAGTTCAACTTTCTGTCAGTTCTGGTTATTTTTTGTTTTTAAATTGATATTGTCCCTCTTTTGTTTGTGTGAGGAGGCATAGCGTGTCTACCTACTCCTCCATCTTGGCCAGCAGTCTCTTTTTCTTCTTCTGGCATTTCCAACATGTATATGTTCCACCTATTTTAGTCGTCCTACAGTTCTTGGATATTCTGTTCTGTTTTCTTTTTACAGTCTTATTTCTGTTTGTTTTTCAACCTTGGGAGTTTTTATTGGCGTGTCCTCAAGCTCAGACCTCTTTCCTCTGCTGCATCTAATCTGCCATGAGCCTATCAAAGGCATTTTTTCTCTTTCTGTTATTGTGGGTATTTTTAGCTCTAGCATTTCTTTTTTATTTTTTTTAGAATTTGTCACTCTTCACTTATATTATCTATCTGTCCTTCTATGTTACCTTCATTTTTATTAAAGCCATTACATATTAATCACAGTTATTCCTGGTTTGATAATTCCAACATTCTTGCCATAATCTGACTGGTTCTGATGCTTGTTCAATCTCTTCAAACCATATGATCTTTGTTTTTGTTTTTGGTTTTTTTGTTTTTTTTTTTAGATTTTTTAAAATAATCACTTTTATTTATTTATTTTTATTTATTTTTTATTTATTTTTTATTTTTTATTGTTGTTCAAATACAGTTGTCTCCATTTCCCCCTCACCTATCCCCCTGCCCTATGTATCCCCACCTCTCACCCTCAATCCTACCCCACTTTGGCTTTGTCCATGTGTCCATTATACACTGTATTGGAAAATATATTTGCAAATGATACCTCGGGCAAGGGTTTGAGTTTTGGTTTGGTTTTGTTATGGTTGCTTGTTTGTTTGTTGCCTTTTAATGTGCCTTGTGATTTTTTGTTGAAAGGTGAACATAGTATACTGGTGTTATGAAATGAATGTTTGTGTCTCCCAAAACTCATGTTGAAGCCCTACCCACCAAGATGGTATTTGAAAGTGGGGCATTTAGGAGCTTTAGATGATGCCATGAGGGTAGGTCACCCATGATGAGATTGTGTCTTTATAAGAAGATGAATGACCAGAGCCTGCTTGCTCTATGCCAGGTGAATATCCAACAAGAAGGCAGCCATCAAAAGCAACAAAATCATGGTGGAGTAGTAGAATTTATCTCATACAACCTCCCAGAAAAAAAGATGAAAGCAAAAATAAATAGGGGGAACGCCCACCCAAAATAAACATCTGAAGACACCTGAAGAGGAGACACTTAACCAAAGATGGGCAGCACGCACGTCTAGATCAGTAGGAAGGTCAGAGACATGAAAGAGTCCAGCACTGCTTTCATGGGAGGTTGATATGTCTGTAAGTGCACTAAATAGTCATGGAAAATACAATACATTTAAAAAAAATACACATTCTTCTCAAGTGCACATGGATTATTCTCAGAGAGAACATGTGGTAGGACACAAAGAAGTCAACAAATACAAGAAAATTGAAATCATATCAAGCACTTTCTCAGATCACAGTGGCATGAGACTATAAATCAACTTCTGTAAAAAAACTAAAAATCATTCAAATATATGGAGACTGAATAGCATGTTATTAAATAATGAATGGGTCATCAATGTTCAAGAAAGAAACAAAAAGTACCTGGAAACAAATAAAAATGAGCACGCAGCAACCAAAAACTTAGGGGACACAAGAAAAAGCAGTTCTGAGAGGAAGTTTATAGCATTACAGGCCTACCTCAAAAAGATACAAAGATCTCAAATAAACCATTTAACTCTACACTTAAAAGAATGAAAAAAAAAATCCAACAAACAAAGGCCAAATGGAGTAGAAGGAAGAAAATAATCAACATCGGAGTGGAAATAAGTGACACAGGGACTAAAAAAAAAAAACAATTTAAAAGATCAATGAGTACAGGAGCTGGTTCTTTGAAAAGATAAACAAAGTTGATGAACCTTTAACCTGACTCATCAACAAAAAAAAAGATAAAGGATCCAAATTCATAAAATCAGAAATTAAACAGGAGAAATAATAATGGATTCTGAATTAGGCTAGATGGTAGAGGAGTAAGTGGAAGCCACACTAATCTCCTCCCAGGACCAATTTGGAATTATAACTAAATTGTGGAGAAATTACCCAGAACAAACAACTTAACAATAGAGAAGAGAAACCTTATAATCTCAGACAGACAGAAGAATCACCTTCAGCACAACCTGTATGGAAAGGAGTGAAGTGGAGACTCGAGAGGGCTGGCTGGGTGCCCACAGGTGGCAGCATGAGAGGGATAATGAAACAGCAGGTTGGATCCCCCTGAGAAGAATGGGATCTAAACCCTAAGCTGGGATCCCCAGACTAGAGTACCAGAGCTAAAAACGTACACAGATAACAACCAGTGGTGAATAGGGGCAGGGTTGTTCTCTGCCAGAGACAGACAGCTGGAGATGGAAAGAGCCATTTAAAGGGCCAATGCATAAATTTCCACTTGCTGTAACTTACCCAGGGTTCTGGCAAAGTGTCAGCAGAGTGGGCTGGAGATGTCTGAGGACAGACTAGGGACAGAAGCTATGGGGAGAGAGCAGAGAGAGTAGCCACAGGGATCCAGTGCTGAGTGATCCCCCAAACATTGGCAGCCATCATGCTCAGGCAGACCCCTCCCTTCTGAGCACAGCAGCCTGAAGGGAAACAATAGCCTTTCCCCCAAGAGAGACTCTGCCCTGGCTCTGTGGTGCTTAAGCCTGACTGCTGAGTGCAAATAGACTAGATTAATAACTAAAAGAGACAGCCACAGACACAGATCTATGGCAAAGGGGGGTAGGCAAGTGGACTAGAGACACTTGAGGAGAGACTGGGGACATAGACATTGGGGAGGGAACTGAGAGTGGCTGCCGGGATCCTGGTGCTGAGTTGTCATGCATACTGCAGCAGCCATCCAGCTCAATCAGACCACTCCCCTCTAGGAACTACCAAACTGAGGAGAAATAACAGCTCCAATCCCAGGAGGGATGGGCCCCACCCTATAGTGCTTAAACCTGACTGCTGAGAGCAGAATGACTGGATTAGCAACTGAAGGAGACAACCAGGGACAGCATATCTCTGGCAGTCTCAGAGCAGGCTGCCTAAAGTCAGACAGGGTCAACATCTGACATTATCAGAGGCAGATTCAGAAAGAAAAAACAACGGTAAATACCAGAGGCTACCGAGACAAAATCCACTGTTTTTTTCCATGACTAGTAATATTTTCTTTCCTGCATAGCTTTTTAACATTCATTTCTTGTCCAGAAAGTTTATGCATATTGTCACTGGAATTTATACTATAGTTTATTTCTCTCCTTTCTTATAATAATCTCAATCTCTTTACACACTTATTAGTGCTGGTTCATTTGCTGTAGATACTGAGATTGTGGAAGGGGGGAGATATTTTTGTGGATGTGGGCTGGTACCCTAGGCTTTGTGGTTTTCTTCTGACAGCACCTGCACAACAGCATACAAGACATTGTGGGGGGAGTACCCTCAGTCAACCAGCTGGAGAGAAAGACCAACCAAATAATGACCCAACACACTCAAAACCCAATTACATCCAGAGAGCCAACATGAATGATATAAGGGGCAACCCAAGAGCATCAATTTCAGAAGATCAATGAGACTGCACCACTGAATCTCACAGGTCTCCTACCATAGAAGTTCACAGCATAAACCCAGGGAGTCAGAACAGATCAATTTAAGAAGCAGAGGCTAACAAGAAGAGTCTCACAAACAATGGGAAGACAAACAAACAAACACCAAATGAAAGGAAAGGAGGAAGCCTCAAAATGCTGAATGAAATAGAGGCAAATCAGCTATTAGATACTGAGTTCAAATCAATGGTTATAATGAAGCCCAATGAGCTCACCATGAATTACAGAAAGTGACAGGGAAACTACAAAGAACTTACTGCAAACAATATAAACATTAAAAAAGAAACATAAACTATCAACAACAGCCAAGAGAAAATGAAGAATACAATTTCTGAATTTAAGAACACAGTAGAAGGAATGAAAATCAGGCTAGATGAAGCAGAGGACTGAATCAGCGAGCTGGAGGCCAAGGTATTAAAAAACTCCCAGAAAGAGCAAGAAAAGGAAAAAAGACAAAAAAAGAACAAAGGGGGGTTAAGGGAACTGCAGGACAACATGAAGTTTAATAATATCCATATAATATGGATACCAGAAGAAGAAGGGCAAGGGACAGTAAACCTGTTTGAAAAAGTGATTATGGAAAACTTCTCTAATTTGATGAGAGAAAAAGTCACACAAATCCAGGAAGCACAGACGGTCCAATCAAGAGGAACCCAAATAGGCCCACGCCAATACACATCATAATTAAAATGGCGAAATTCCAAGAAAAAGAAATAATCTTAAAGGCAGCAAGGGAGAAACAGAAAGTAACATACAAGGGAGCGACAATAAGGCTAGCAGCTGACTTCACAATGGAAACACTCCAAGCCAGAAGGGAATGGAAAGAAATATTACAAGTAATGAAAAACAAAGGTCTGCAATCAAGAGTATTCTATCCACACAAGGCTCTCAATTAAATGGAAGGTGAAATAAGGAGTTTCCCAGACAAATGAAGGCTCAAAGAATTCACCTTCACCAAACCAGAACTGCAAGATATGCTAAAGGGACTGCTTTAAAAAAAAAAGAGAGAGAGAGAGAGAAAGGAACACAGGTACAAAGGGAGTAAAATGGCAATGAATAAATGTCTATCAGTAATATCCTTAAATGTAAATGGATTAAATGTTCCAATCAAAACATATAGAGTAACAGAATGGATAAGAAAACATGACCTGCACATATGCTGCCTACAAGAGACCCAGCTAAGGACAAAAGACCTACACAGACTGAGAGTGAAGGATTGGAAACAAATGTTTCAAGCAACTGGACAGGAAAAAAAAGCCAGGGTAGCAATACTCATATCAGATAAAATAGACTGCAAAACAGCCACTGTGGAAAACAGTATGGAACTTCCTCAGAAAAATGAAAATGGAACTGCCTTTCGACCCAGCAATTCCACTACTGGGTTTATACCCTAAGAATCCTGAAAAACCAATTCAAAAGAACCTTTGCACTCCTATGTTCATAGCAGCACAATTCACAATAGCCAAGTGCTGGAAACGACCTAAGTGCCCATCTACAAATGAATGGATCAAGAAACTATGGTACATTTACACAATGGAATTCTACGCAGCAGAGAGGAAGAAGGAGCTTATACCCTTTGCAACAGCATGGATGGAACTGGAGAGCATTATGCTAAGTGAAGTAAGCCAGGCGGTGAGGGACAAATACCATATGATCTCACCTTTAACTGGATCGTGA
>PVJI01022888.1:0-24492 GCA_004026765.1 Micronycteris hirsuta
AGATAAAGTGCTTCTCAGATAAGGTCAAGTTCAAGGAGTACATCATCACACAGCCTTTACTATATGAAATGTTAAGGGGTTTTATATAAGGACTCATGAGAGAAGGCACCAAGGCCAGATCAGCTACCGGGGAACTCAGATCAGCCACAGCCAAGACGCTTGTGAGGTAAGCAAGCAAAATACAACCAGAGAAACAAATGATAACCAGAGACAGTGAAATTTAGAACAATCTCGCAGTAACCAGAGGGGAGGGGGAAGGGGATAATGGGGACAGAGTATTCAGGAACTGCTATAAAGGACACAAGGACAAAACCAAGGGGGAGGGAGGAAGCAAGGGTTTGCCTGGGGTTGGGGGTGGGGGTAAATGCAGACAACTGTAAGTGAACAACAATAAAATAATTAATAAAAAATAAAAAAAATAAAAAAAAAACAAGTAACAGCATGGACTTGGAAATGAGATATACCTCATCCCAAGATCTGGGTTTAAAATAGACATGTTAGCTGATAACCGTAGGCCAGTTACATACCTCCCTCAAGCTTGTTTTCCATCTATAAAATGGGGTTATTTATGATACTCTAATACTTAACTGACTTGTGAGGATTAAATTGGCCCTTCAGTAAGTATTTGTTGAGCGAATGGAAGGAGATAATGCATACAACATTCATATATCAGCATCTGGTTCAGAGTACAAGCTCACTAAATACTATGTTCTGACTTCAGATATCAGTTAATTTTAAGGTCAGGTCAGCTTGGGTAGAACAACTAAGACGTATGAAAATCTAAAGTTCTCCCCAGCTCTCTGCAAATTCTCAAGGACTTCTATTCTCTTGATCTCTGCCTCCTAGGCAGCTGTGTCATCTCACTGATCAGACATAAAACCCAGGCCCCCCCCACCACCACTTATATAACTCACACACAACCGAACCTCCATGAAACATTAGTAAGCATAGCAAACTTTATCAAAAATTGAGCCAAGAGCAGAAGGTGGCAAGGATACCAGCTGATGGCATGAAAAATGAAGACCACTAAGCAACACACAATTTTACTAAATCCAGGAGCATCACAGCTCTGAAAATGTCCTCTGGCTCACCACTAGCATCACCTTGTCATTTCACTGGCCTTGTCATTTTCCTGCCTCCCCTCCTTCTTGCTGACTCCTCTCACCTCTCTTCTCCCTCCTCAACTCCTTGATTCATTCTTTTCCCTCTTCTAAAAACAGTGAAAGTTCTCCAAGGACATACCTATCCCCAAACCCCTGTTCCTGGATTTTCACAACAAAGTCCAAGGCACGAGGCAGGAAAAGGGCCTTTTCTTTATCCAGACCTACCCTCCTTAGAAAAGAGCTCTTATTAAAAAAATAAAATTTTTGTTCCTATAACACTATATGTACAGATCCCAATGAGGATAAATTTTTACTTATATTTTACAATTTTCTCATGAGAAAATTGAAACTGAAAGAGGTTAGCTCCCTTGAACCCAAATCAAAAAGTAGGAGCTAGGATTTGAACCCCTATCTGCTTAATTTGTGGCAAGTGCTCTCAAATGCTGCACTAGCAAAAAACAACCCTAAGAGGCCATTCGGCACAATTCAAGTCTGCGGCAACAGTCTGTACCTTCACTTTAGGCAGCTCTCCCTTGGGGATATGCCCATGCTTTCAAGGGGCTTGGTCACAGCAGCATGAATTATTCAGCACAAACTATCAGACCCATTACAGAAACAATGCAACAAACATAATCCACCATCTTCTATGAAGAGTGATTTTCCCATTCATTTGAGATGCCGTATTCTTTTGATTTTATTTTTTTCAGACAACTTGGTGCATACAAACTCTTAAAATTTCTTCTACTTGGAATTATAGAATGTAACAACTCAGCACATAATAAAAAATATGGTCAAAGATTATTTGATGGTTAACTAAATGAAATGACCATGACAATGTTTCAGTAATGTGCAGCAGCACATGGTGGTTAGTAGGAGGTGCCATTGTTGAAGGGCTTTTAATCCCAAATTCAGTCCTGGCTGATATGGCTCAGAGAATTGAGTACCAGCCTGTGAATCAAAGGGTCCCTGTTTCGATTCTCAGGGCACATGCCTAGGTTGCAGGCCAGGTCCCCAGTTGGGAACGCACAAGAGGCAACCACGAATTGATGTTTCTCTCCCTCTCTATCTCTAAAATTAAATAAATAAAATGTGTTTTTAAAAATCCCAAGTTCATTTGAACCCAAAGAAGGAGAATTCATTTTTCATTACTTAATAATGGTCCCACAGACTCAAACCCATGCTTATCTTACCACACTTCTGTGAGGATTAATTTTTTCCAAAGGATAAAACTTTTTTCTTTGTTTTTCAATGAAATGCCTTAGTCATTGAGTTATTTCAGGCCCTAACAAAAGAATGTTCAAATGACAGCAAGCTGAGAGCTTCAATAGTATTTATCTAAAATAAGATCTAAGAGTCGACATCAATTCTTACCCCATATCTGTATTGTGCTGTGTTTCAAAGCAATCACCACAATTCTGGAAACACTTGCAAAGAAAGGAATATCCAGTGGCAAAATGTTTCATTTTGAGAGCCCAAAGTGAAAATTTGCAAAAGGACCTCCCCTAAGGGCCACTGCTCACTAAAAAGTCCCCATGTCCCCATAGCCCATCAGGCCCTTCGGTGACTTTCCCGAGAATTACAAAAGCCTTTTAGACAGTTACTGTCTTAAAAGAATGTTCCCCTGACATTCAGCCTGTTTTCATCTCAAACGTGCCACAAATCAGCGGTGGGGCTTTGAGTAAGTCGTTAAGTGACTGTAAGCCTCAGTCTCCTCCTGAGTGAAATGAGAGGCTGGCACTGGCGCTTGCTAGAGCTCCCAGTGCTGACGTGTCAGGATCCAATCAAGCTCAAAGAGCTGGAAGACGTAAACTTCAGTGCCTAGGGTGGCAGTGGGTCTAAAGGCCATTTCTCAGAAGCTAGAACTGCCGGTGGCAGGGCCACCCTATCTCCATCTCTAAACTCAGGTTCCTTCCTAAGCTGTGCAGGGCGGGTCCCACTCAGGGAGGAGGAGCAGAGGCTGCCCCCCAGGCCTGTGCAAGCGCTGGCAGGGCAGCCTCCACCCAGGGCGCGGCCTCTTTTTAATTCACTCAAATGCATCGTCTGGGCTCCTTTGAAAGGAAAAGCAGCAGTTCAATGAAAATGTACCTTTGGGTACTCGCCTGAGAAGAGGATGGGAAGCCCAGATAGAAGAGAGTCTATAATTTCTCATCCATTTCTCCCACTTGAGCTGCAAAGCCAACTTTAAAAAAATGAAAGAACTGTCCCCTTACAAAGATTTGTTGAAAAAAATCAATAAAGGATTTTAAGGTCATTTATCGGTGAACAAGCCTCAGAAGATCCTGAGAATTGGATTCAGATGATACATCCAATAATTTCAAAGGTTTTTCTGATCTGTGTCAAACAAAACTTTTGAATACTTGCCTCCACAGTCTCTCCTGTCAGCCTGGCTGTTACTCGTTCCTTCTGTTTTAAGTCGCTGTCTTAACCCTGGTGCCACAGATAAACCCAGGAATTCTCGGAGAAGTCCAAACTGCACAGCGAATGAGCCCAACCTGCAGCATCTAAGACCAGGGATGTGGAAAATCAGGAGATCAAATGGGGCGTGGGGGTTGGGGGGACAGGGCACAGAATGTGACCATCAGAGATGTGAGAGGCCACCACTCACACTGCCCTGAATCTCACAGCATTTGGGGCCAAAGCCAGGGGAGTCTGATGTCCTGTTCGAGGACCTCAAGGTCTTTTTTAAGGAGATGACATTGGAGCTAAAACCTAACTGATGAGTCAAACCTCGGAAGTATAGAAGCAGCACGTACCAAGAAGTCTAAAAGGTTTAAAAAACAAAGAAGAGCGATGTGGCTGGAAAACAGTTTGTGGGGTATACCGGCTCCAGGTGAGGTTGGAGAGATGGGCAGCGGCCAGGGCAAACAAGACCTCTGGCCTATGTTGGGTTCCCCTGAATCAGGCCATGAGGAAGGATTTGAATGCAAGTGTTTATTTATTTGGAGGAAGCACAAGAGGGAGCAGGAAAGTGAGACAGGAAGGGAAGGAAAGTAGTACAGTGACGTCAGCAAGCGGTTTACTGCTGTGGGCAAGCAGGGTCAGTCCTGGGAGACCTCTGGAACACTACACATGGCACACCTCAGAGTTCTACCACCCGAGGCCAAGAGTTGTTGGGATATCTCTCCACCAATTCTTGTCCATCACCGGTTGAGACCTGCTCCTGGGGCATTAACCCCCAGGGGCTTCTTGCCTATCCAGCTGGCAGCCAGGAAACCTCAGACAGAAAGTTGCAGGTGACGATAGTAGAAAGCTGCCCAATGCGCAGACGCAGTAAGTCCCAGGGGCATGTGGACAGCACCTGATACAGCTTTGTAGACAAAGATAAGGACTTCGGATTTTATTCTAGGTGCAGTAGGAAGCCACGGACTCATAACACGTAGATAAAGGATGGTAAACCAGGCATCAGCACTTTCCCATGGACAACTTAAGATGGTTGTTCTCACTGCTGTGTAGAGAATGGTCGGAGGGGGTGGCAGCACAGAGCAGAGATGTTACTTATTCTAAAACCCAGTGCAGTTCAAGGTTAAGTAGTTTTCCCAGACCTTTCTCATAGAGGCTAATCCCAAGCATCTCCTGACCTTTTCCACCCTGTCAGCCATCCCTGCCTAAAACATCCCTCTATTTTTCTTGCCCATAGGTTCTGATGCCCTCACCTTTGACCATTCAGACCCAAGCTCTTTCAGAAGGACACATCACCCGAGCTTTTCCTCACTTAACTGACCCACAATTTGTCATCTACACAAGGAGTAGGTGCCACCTTCTCTCAAAGCAGCACGCTATACCCACCAGCAAATAGGGACATGGGGAAAGGATTACACTTTCAAGAAGCATGTGAAACGGTAGTAAGTTGGACAGTGAGTTCCAACCCTGATACTCCCACTGTCTTCCCATGTGACCTGTGACAAATCACTTAACATCTCTGAGGCTGTAAAACAGGGATAAAACTTCTTCCATAGAGAACTGCAATAAATAAATGAGATATCACAGGGACAAGCACCTGGTACACAGTAAGTGGTCAATAAATAAGTGTTCATTACTATCATGATAATAAATGTACAAAGAGTATTCACATGTGCCCTTACCACTGAGTCCCATTTACAGGGTCAGAGAGAAAATAATGCTCAAAGACACATACAACTTTGTTTATTCTGATGTTCTGTCTGGTCTGAAGTAATCCAGGCCAAAATTTTCTCTCATTATCCTGAAAAATTATGCACTGGCTGTATGCACTATACCCTGAACATCTAAGAAATTATTTGACTTATTGCCTGGGTACTTCACAATGTCAGCATGAAGAATGCCAAGCAAAATTTAAGGAATACTAAGCAAAATCCTAATGTTCCTAGTGCCAAAGAAAAAGAGGAGTATTTTTTCCCTATTTTAAAGCTATTTTATAGGTAGAAAATAGTAACAGGGCCTGGAAATGCAAGTGTTGTGAGCAAGAATTATTAATATGATGTGGAAGATTGGGTCCCGCCTGCTCTTCCCCCTTTAAGTGAACAGCATGACTTTGACAGTAATTAAAAGCTAATGGCCTACCAATGATGAGCTCTCCCATCAAAAAGATAAATTAGAGACTATTTGGGACTTGTTTGGTTTTGACTTCTACCCATTCTCTAATTCTATAACTAAAAACGGGCCAATCAAACATCACATTCCTCATTTATTGAAACAAATGTGGAAAATTATTATATGGACCCACATATAGATTGACCTTTTTAACAAGGATGAAATCTGAAAAACCACAGGGAAAAAGGGCTTCTAACTCCAATGCTCCCATTTTCCATGCCACACCCCGTGATTACTGAACTTGCAGACTGTGTGGTGACACTTCCTTTAGGGAGTAGGTTAAAGAGTGTTGAACTTGGATACAGAGAACTCTATCTCTGCACCTTAATGTTGCCATCTGTAAAATGGGACTATTGAATTAGAGTAATAAGTCTTTGGATTTAAATATTCTATGCTTTCAGGTGCTGCTAAGTCAACTCAACCAATGTTGCCCCCTGAAAGGGGTGAAGGGGCTTCTAAACCTTCCCAGAACAGAACAAAAATGATAGAGAAGAAGTAGGGGCAGAGGAAGGGCACAGTAGCCATTCTGGCTAAGAGGCTCTCTGGAGGCCATTATGAAGTTCTTTGGAATAAACGAGGAGTCAATCAAGTGACACAACCTCCTATTCCCTGTTGGACAGATGAAGAGAAAGGTCGATCTTCTCCACAACTCTAAAATATCCAAGTTTTACATCACATATTCAACTTTCAAAGTACTTTTAAAATCATTTCAATACATCTCAACACTCTGTGCATCGATTTGAATAACTAATAAATGTCGGCATCTTCTAGAGTTTCTATGTCAGAGCACAGTGCCTCCCTTGTTCTGTTTCTGCACACTCCAACGTTGCAAGGACTGTAGGGGTTTTTGGATTGTATTTGACAATTTCCTCTACTAGCTCCATACTCATGCAGATCCACTATGTTCTGTCAATTCCACCACCTACACCAAAAAAAAAACCAAAGCCAGAATGTCTTAAATGTTCAGTGGGATGGTCCTTTTCTCTTCTCTCAACAACTGCGCAACGACTGGACAAATACAGTGGTACCAATAACATATGCCTGAGCTCAAGCCGTCAACCATGTTGCAACCATGATTTTGTCGGTGGCCGCTCACCGGTGCTTTGTTCCTGCCGTTATGAAGCTAACATAAAGCAGTGATTCTCAAACTTGAGTGTGCACCAGAATCCCCCAGAAGACTTAATAAAACACAGATTACTGTCCTCCCTCCACCCTACCAAGAGTTTCTGACTCAGTCTAAGATGGGGCCTGAGAATCTACATTTCTCACAGGTTACGAGGTGCCTCTGAGGCTCCTGGTCCGGAAACCAAGCTCTGAGAATCACAGGTGTGGGGAAATCTGTGAGATGAAGTAAATTGGAGCATGCTTGTCAATGAAGGAAATCTGGGCTCACTTTATTTCTTCCTTAAATTCAGATCTAATTAACATTTACTGAGTTATATGAAGCACTGGATTAAATGATTGCAAACGTTTTTAATTCTCACAATAGCCTCTGTGATAGCTATTGTCATTCTCTTCTTTAAAGAGAAACAAATGGACACTGCGGAGAGATTAAGCAACTTGCCCAAGACCACAGAGCTAGTAAGAGCAGGAGCCAGAATTCAAGCTCAGGTCTTTGGCCTCCAAGTCTGTGGGGCGACCTCAGTGATGCTGTAAATTCCCACTCTCTAGAAGGCTGCCAAAGGGCTCTGAGCAGAGGTTGTAAATGGCACTGATGGAGGATGGGGAAGTGCTGAGGGGTATCAAAGGAACTCTCTTCACAAGCACATCTAGCTAAGTGGGCTGACAGACCAATTCCCTTCCCTGTACCTCCGCTCTGCCAACTGTGAAACCGAAGACCAAAATAGTTGCCACCTACCCCCAGCTTGTTCCCAAGAATGAGATAAGAGCTCTCAGCTATTATATAAGAAGCAGTTTTCTTTCCAGCCCCTCAGCTTGCTGAATAGTCTGAAAGGCTCCAAATCTTATGAAGAATGGGGTTCACCTTTACTCTCTTGAACCTAGTGCAGTGGTCACCCTGTTCTCCCATCCTGTGACCTCTACCCCTCCCCTCTGCCAATTATCAACAAGCTGAGAACTCAAAGTTCAAAGCGTGTTCCTAAAATGAAGTGTGCGTTTCAGAAACTCTTTTTGTTCCTGCAGAGTGACTGATGAGAATTCCTCTGACAGCTCAGTTGGACACATTTTTAGGTGTTCTTCAGATTCCGCCCTCACGCTGTACCTCCAAGGCCCCTCAGGCATATGTTGTAGGCTCTGCCTGCTGAGTAACTGGCAGGAGGCATGTCGCACCTATTTTGTAAGCTTAGAAGGCCTGTGTCCAAGAGGCTCATCCTCTTAGAATTAAGACTCTTTTGTGGCGCTTAGTTGGTCTGTCTAATGAACTGAGAGAAACACTCGGGTTCCACCTTAGTCAACGACTGAACATGCCAGAGAATACATAAGTGTTCTGGAGTCAAAGTGAGCAAATAAAAGATTGATTTCTTTTGTTTCCTTTTCTTGGCTTGCTGTCTCAAAGGGATGCCAGTCTCCCTTTTCCCCAGTCTCTCCTGTGGGTGTTTGTTTATTAATGGAGTGGAGCAAGACTCTGAAAGCCTACCCTCTCTCTGAAGTTTTGATTGTAATGGAAACAGTCGCCAGGGGGTGAAGTGTCACTGTGTTATCTAATGATCAAGGACAGCATGCCTGAGAGAGTGAGCAGCCAGGGTCTCTCTGGCTATCACCACACGGCTTCTGCTGCCTCTACTCTCTCTGCCCTGCCAGTAACTAATTTATTTGTGAATGTGCTTGGAGGTACTTTTCAGTGAGAAAGGCACTTTATATCTGCTTGTGGCAAATCCTCAGAGGAACAAAATACCCATTTCATGCACAAATTTCCCTGCTTGACTCTTTCCTCCATTCAATTCCCAATTAGCTAAATCTTCAGCACCCAAAGAACAAAGTAGACAAAAAACGCTTCTGATGGCTAGTTGCTGCCAAACAGAGAGATTAGCACATGAGGAAAAGAAACCAGAATCAATGGTAAAAGTAAGTAACAGAAAAGTAGGCAGTGAGGAAACAAAGTGGCTCTGCGGCCTTTAAGCCACTAATTTAAGACAATTACCAGATCCCAAAGTCAACATGTTCAGTTTCTACCACTGACCAGGAATAAGGATAAGTCATGAAAAGCCAGACTTCTCTAGCGCAGCCTCCTGGCAACTTCATTGAACACAGTAAATTCTAATAGCCTAATTTTTTACCTTCAGCAACCAATCTAATGTTTCTATACATGGATGCAAAAGTGCTGTCAGCCTTTTGTAAACCCATCCCCAAAGTCTACCAAAGGGTCGATTTGGGAAGTCTTGATGCCCAGCTGGGGGCGGGACTTGCATTCTGGTTGTGCGAGTCAGCTGGGACCTACAGTGCATTTGCCTTTCAAAAAGAGTTTTCCAGGGCTGCAGAGAGAGTTGAAGGACTGTTGATAGGAGAACTGAGCTTTTTATCAAATGCTGTTTCTTGAAAGTGGAGTTGGCCCAAACTCAAAGTTCTTCCCTATTGCTGACTAACCCCAGGATACCCTTGGGTAAAAGCCAGTAATATCATTCTTGGGGCTTTTTTACATGCCAATGTTAAACACTTTGGATAGCTTGGATGAGGAGGCTAAACTCATTTATTCACTCTGTCAGAATTTTTTAAGTACCTGAAATGTGCCAGACTCAAAAGTAGAACTTATTTTTTAATCACTAGTTGTAATGTTTGTTCTGAAGAAATAACTGGTCTATTTTTTCTTTTTTTTTTCTTTTTTGAAGCAGTATGCCACTAGATAGTGGATGGAAGAGCCAGTTCTCTCCCTCTTCACAGCCTCTAAGATAAGTTCCATGATGGGAGAGAGTTCTGGAACACTGAACCATTTTCACACTGCTAACGACATTGATTACTTTGGCAAATCCTATTCCATGGGCTTAAATCTGGCGCAGCACAGAATAAACTCACAGATTTCCAGAACCACCTACACCTAGAACCCATAGAAGTACAACTTCACATAGGACATTTTCTAAAATATTTGCCTGTGCAACAAAGAAATGTTTTAATGAATTCTAAACACATTTGTAGGTTGTCCTCCCACCCATCACTGGGCTCCCTCTATTGCCACAGGTGACCAAGAAGCCCAACAGCAGAAAGCAGTCAAAATACCACGGCTGGTGCTCACTTTGGTGGCACATATACTAAACATTGGAATGACACAGAGAAGGTTAGCATGGCCCCGCACAAGGATGACACAGATTCGTGGAGCATCCCATGTTTTTTGGTTGGCTGGCGCAGTCCAGTGGTGAGTGGACATGAAACCCCAGCTTAGGAAACAGGGGTTGTCCATGTGGATGACTCTGTGTCAAAAGCATGGGAACAGAAAAAAAGAAAATAATAATAATAATATGGCTGATCTTTTTAGTCTTTTGCAAACTCAGTCAAATTTCCATCACTCTTGTTCTGTAAAGTGGATAAGTAGGTCTTGTCCAGCTTCACAGGATTCAAATTATTCTTCATTGCTACATAGACAAAGGAATGCAATTATAACAAAAAGGAATTTTTATTTGAACAGTCCTTACTAGTTTACAAAACATTTTATAGTTTACAAAGGCATTTTCTCATTTAATCAAAGCATTTTAACATTCATTCAACAAACATTTATTAACCCCCTAATGGGTTTCCCTAGTGCCTAGCACAGTACTTCATGGATAAAGAATAAGACATGGTCTCTGCCCTCAAGAAACCCAGGGTCTACAGGGAAAGAAAGACAAGTCAACAATAACAACGACATGATGTAACTGTAATAGAGAAATAAAAAGGTGCAGTGATAGACAGAAGAAGGATAACAGACATATCATGTATTTAAAATTTAAAATGGTATTCAGGGGCAATCTGCTTGCTTATAAACTCCTAGATGTCAGAATATCTTGGTATACGTGCATAGATAGAAACACAATAAAATATTTCTGATGGTGGTACGAGACTGGGTATGCCAGCTCTTGTGGTGGAAGAGATGGCAGTAGTAGAAATGGTGATAACGGTGGGTTTTAGAAGACTTGATCACTTTTTGGTTTAGCAGAATCAATGTCCTTTGTTAAAGTACAAATCCCCACTCATCCCTTGAAGCATCTCTCTTTGTAGCTTGGCAGTCCAGTGGTTCTCCACAGAGCAAATATACACCCAACCACAGCAAAAACCACCACAAAAATATTAGCAGTGACTGATTATTTGGTAAAAAATCATGTGCTGAAGAACTAGTAGCCAGTGGCCACTTGGAAATGTGCCTAAATTTAAGAAAGAAAAGAAAAAAAGCCCTCTACTCAAACCTGTCTTAGATTACTTGAGCACAATTTGCATGACCAGGCAACAATAATTTTGAGGAGGGTGAGAAAGCCAGGCAAGAGAGGAGGAAACCAAACACAAACTGAAAGCAGATGACACCAGGCCCTGGCTCATGTAGCCCCACAAGAACAAGCACGAAATAAGTCACTTGCAGGAGGGCGACTCTAAGAAAGGGGGAAAGAAATGGTTGTAATAAATCCTAACAAAAGCCAACAAAAGAAAATGTTAGACAATTTGTTGGATAAATATTCAGTAAGCCTGATCCACCTTACTGTGTTGTTGCAAAGAACAGCTAATAAAAAAAAGATTGTCAAGGACACTGCAAACATAGAAGAACTAAGTAATAATAAGAACATTAATAATAAGGAAGGGCCGAGGAATGAAACCAGTTCCATCAAGACCAAAGATGTTGAGCAACCAGCCCAGAAATAAAGAAAACAGATATGAGTGCCTGGAGGTGGTGCAAACAAACAAGAACCAAAATACTTTTTGCTCTTAATTTTTAAAAAGAAGACAAGTTTACAGAGTATAAGACTATAAATAAATATTGGCCAATGGGCTATTGCTTTTCCCTGGAGGCAGCTCCCTTTGAAATGACTTCCTAGAGGAGGGGGTGCGGCATTTGCAGGCTCCTACTCCCCTCCCTAGAGCTCGGGCCCACGACAGGAAGGCTTCCCTCCCTAGTCTTGAAGATATGGGATTGGAAAAAACACTGGAAGGAATCCAAAGCTGTGGTTCATTTCATTCTTTCATTTCCTGCCTTTGCCAAATGCTGACAATTACAAACAAATGTTGTCTTCACAAATACTTTCTTCTAGATGAACATTCTGCGCATCTTGGTTGCTTAAATGTATATGTGACTTAAGAAACACTTTCTAAATCCCCAAGTTGACAGGATTTCCACGTAATGATAATGATTATTTAATGTCATCATCACAATGGGCTGCCTGGGCAAATGAAAAGCTTGCTGGGTCTAAAGCACTCACTCAAGTGAGGTAAATTAACGCTTTCCAGGGAACCCGATTCCCCACTGGGACCCTGAAGAAGGTAATTCATTGCTCAGGCATTCTCCAGCCCCAACACTGCCGTCTACCAGCAAGTTCTTCTACTACTTAAGCTGTCAGATTGCACAGCCGGTATCGGAGAGTCCAAGAGAGAGAAGACTATGCTGAGAAGGTCCAGGGGGGTGGATATTTTTAGTCATCTGAAGATAGTGCAGAAGTGATAATAATCATCATTGTAATGCCCGTGAATGCACCCCATCTTACTTTGCAAAGCACTGCTGTTGTACGAATCAACCCTTTTGATCCTTACAATAACCCCTGAGGTACGCAAAGCAGGTATTACATTTAGCACCTGGGTGTGGCAGCAAGAAGGGCTTAGTGGTAATGGCACTAAGAAGTCAGCCTAGAAGACACAGGCAAGCAAAAAAGGGTGTAGCAGAAAGAGGGGACGGCTCCCAAAACCAGTAGCCTCCGAAGCATCTAGAGTCTGGGACTAGAGGCCCTGGGGAGTGAGGACACACATGGGCACATGGAGGCAGAAATGTGAAGGGGCTCAGGTGTCTGGGCAGACTAGGTTTAAAAGATTCCTGATACCTGCTACTTAAAAGATTACTGCCTCTCATGCCAAAGTCAAGAAAGACAAGAACTAAAATGAACCAAGCAGCTACTATTTGCCAGGTGTTTTTCTATAAGATATGCACTGGTGTAATCGTCACAACTAATCCATGCAAGATAAATATTATCAACCCATTTTCCACATATGAGAAAACTGAGGCTCAAGAAAGTGGCGTTGTTTGCCCAAGGTGGAGAGCTACTAACTGGAGCAGATGAGATTTAGGGACTAGGAGAGAGACAAAGCAGCTGAAGTCTGATGGCTCTGGCCAGGCGCATTAGCAACAGGTTTGGCGCAGCACTAATTAAGACATTAAGAAGAGTTTAAGAATAAGAAACAAAAACCCTGGGCCCCCCATGTACTTCCTGCCCTAGAGGTGTATCAGAGGTGGGCTCACTGTGCCTAGTGAGGTGGGGTAACAAGCGAGATGACTCCTGGCAATCATCCCCTTTTACAAATGGGGAAACTAAGTCCCAGGAAGTAAAATCACAGAGCAGTTCGGGAGAAGTTTTTCTTCCGCAAGGAGCAAGAGGAAAGTACGGTATCTGAAAATGGAGAAGTCTGGGAGGATCATGAGAGCTGGCAAGAAGTGGGCCTGAGAGAGTAGATTCGTGCTGGTGAGAGCCAGAGATGGTGGAAGGAAGAATGGTTGGAGCCAAAGGAGCATCAGAGAGGCCTGGGGGAGTGGAAGGAATGCTCTCTTACTTCTCTGCTGCTGCACATTTGGACAAGATTCATCTGTAAAATGCTCCTCAATAAAATGTACCTCAAAGTGATTCTCTAAGGATTCAATACTTACAATAATAAGAGATAGAGAGACTCTGAATGTCTATTGTTATTCTTAAGCATCTGAAGTTTTTATGTTGAGATAGATAGTCTCTCAGGAGGGTAACGTAACAGGCAAGGATAGCTTTTAGATTCGGAGTGATCCCCTTCTTTGCATTTAATAAAATGTTCCTATTGAAAATCTACTTTCCCAGTCCTCATGAATTCAACCTCTGTCATAAGCAAGACTTTTGATTCTAAGAAGCACCTAGAAAGCCAGGTCTGTGACCTTGTCCTTCTGCAAGACTTATATAACATGTTTCTTCTTATAAACTAGGAACCATTCTGCTTTAAGTAAAGAAGATTCCTCCTGGAGGGAGAATTAACCAGGACAATAACATTCTCCCTGACCCTCATTAGTACATAAGGGTCCCATCCAGGAACAACGCATGAAGACCTCAACTGAATTGTCTACAGCTTCTCGAAAAGATTTGCCCAGGAGAACCCATATACATTCATCTCTGAAGTGACTCTAGGCCCCAAAGAGAACCATTCCTGAGGAAGAGGTGTAGCAACTGTGAGCAATGTCAACTTGTAGAATTGCCTGCAAAGGCAGTTAGGAAGTTTCACCTTTCAAGTCTGGAGTAATTCAGAGAATCTTAGAGTTTGCAAGCACCTTGTAGGCTCCTGATCTAACCCCCAACTCTAATTCTACTAATCAGCGCCCTGCCAGAGCTAACGTGGGGGATCTTTACATAGATCTGCGTTTGGGGAAGTTACTTCTAGGGAGTGCCCACAGGACTCTTGGGTATAAATACAGTAGTACCAGGAGCCATGAAATGACTCATTCCAAATATCTTCAATTTCTCTGTCTTATTCTATGATTATTTTTGAATGTTCACATTTTATATTCATGTATTTTTATAATATGCACACAACCTGCCAGCACCATGCCAAGCTGTTTAACCTCCTGAATAGTCTCAGGATATTCTCTTCCCCATCTCCCCCTCCACCAGGCCCCCTCCACAGGCCACAGAACTAACTCACCTTCCAAACACAAACCTAATGCCGGCCAAGGACACTGGTCACAGAGATGACTCCCCCGCTCCCATCCCTCCCCATGTGCCAAGTAAAGACAGGGCAGGGCTGAAGTCTAATACCAGACCAGCTAAACCTGAACTTAGCCCTGGCCCTGGCCTTCAAGGTAGTCACCCAGCTGGCAGCACTGTCCAGTCACAGGGCATTGCAAGTGATGCTTGTTTACTTTAGATTTGAAATGCAAGGCCACCCACTGGGGAAGTACCCCCGCAGACCACAGCCTGCAGCAAAGCCCGAGGACCTGAAAGGGGCGGCAAAATGAGGAGTCTGGCCTCCTGGCTTTACTGTCAGATATGTGATGCGCGGCGCTTCTGTCACAAAGTGAGGCGAGCCTGTGCGCTGAGGTTAAAGTGGGAAGCAGGCCCTCTGCTCTAATTCCACCTGATAGCCAGGAAAATGTCACTTAGTGCATATTGGCAGTAACAAAATAGTCATGAGATATAAATTACAGCCCCGGGAATATAGTCATTAATACTGCAATAACTATTTACGGTGTCAGGTGGGCACAAGACTTATTGGGGGGATCACTTCATAAGTTACATAAATGTCTAACCATTATGCTGTACACCTGAAACTAATACAATGTTGAATGTCAACTGTAACTCAAAAAAATGTTTTAACTTTTGTAAAGTCAGTGAAAACTTTCAGTGGAATCTGCTTTAAGATTCCCAGTCAGCACAAGCTATTAAGATAAAACAAAGTCATAGCTTACTATTCAGTAAGTCTTACCCTTGCATAGTCTCAGGATTTCCCATGATATTAGGACAAGGCTTATGTAACATTTGTTCCAGGTGATTTAGTCATCACTGGAAGTAGAGGGGGCAGGGGAACTCACCGGGTTATTGCTGCCTAAACGCCCCAAAGCAGTCACTGCTTGGCTGGACTGAACTCAAACAACTAGGATAGTGTTTTCCTCTTTTTCAGGGTGAGTGGCTCTCCAAATGCGAAATGAGGGGAGGGGCCTAGAGAGGAGGTGGTGCCGCTGAGGCTTCTGAGAACTCTGCGCCAAAACCATCCTCCCGAATTTCACCACAAAAGAAGCGGCAATTTTCCGAACACAGCCTTAGAATAAACTGTGTAGGACCTGAAGGTTGCAGAGAACTGCAGAGAACTAACTGGAAGGCCTGGCTGGAACACTCCCCGGCAGAATGAGCAGTAGGCTAAATTGGTCACTGGCAGTTCTCTTCTGCCCCCCAGTGCCCTTGGTTGCCCCAAGTCCCCACTTTGCCCCAGACTCCAGATCTTTCCTCCCATTCAGCTCCTTCTAGTCCTATTCCCATGGGGCAAACACTGGATTTTCCAAGGTGACACCTACCTAACCCAGTATAATCTAACAAGAGAGTGAGTGAGTATTACTGGATTAATGTCTATTATTACTCCTAGAAAATCCAATTTGCATTCCAGAGACACACAGCCTCAAATGGAAGGAGTGGGAATTTCCATTACCCTGCCAGGCCAGGAAGGGAGGCAATTTTGCAAAGGGTGGGCATATCAAGATCAAATTTTAAAAGTTAAAACAGCCTTGCCTATTCCTACAGCTGGGAAGGTTTTACGTTTCATTTTCTGAAAGTTACCATCCCAAGGAATCTTTTTCCTAACTTTCCCCCACTTCCTCAGCACTGAGCTCAGAGGCTTCAGGCACTCCTCCAACCTCAGGTAATAACAATAGTCAGTGATGCCAGAGCTGTGCTTCCTTAATGGGAGTTTCAGTGCTTCTTTAAAAGAAAAAAATACTACCTCCTCAATGATTTTAAATAATTATGGCTTATATGTAATTATTTTTATTTTGTTCTTTTGTTGGTAAACCTAGTAAGTAATATGCAGGAGCTCTCAGAAAGAAGAGCTACCACTTAGTATATAGTCTATATAACATATGTTTTAATCCAATTATATACATTTTGTCACTCCATGTAACAACCATATGAACTAAAAGCAATTATCCCCATTTTTCAAATGAGAAAACTGAGCTGCTAAGAAGTTAAATAAATTAGCCAAGAACACATAGCTGAAAGTATTGGAAGAAGACTCCGAACTAAATTCTCTTGAGTCCAAAGCTTGCCATCTTAATTGCTACCTTCTCCTACCAGATACCCGAGGGAGGGGTGAGGCAGAAGCAACAATGTTTCTACTACGAACCCTGAGCTTTGCAGTGGTAAATCGGTCATTCTAAAAGTATGGTCCTGGGACCAGCAGCAACCCCGGGGAACTTGCTAAACATTGTAAAATTGGGGGTCTACTCCTGACTTGAGGAGGTGGGGGTGGGGCCCAGTAATTTGTTTTAAGGAACCCTCAACGTGATTCTGATGCACACTCAAGTTTGAGAACCAATGTAGATTCTCCAAGTTTTAGGAATAAGTCAGCAGTAACTCCTTTTTAACATCCATCCCTTGAATAATTCCTTTTTGCCTATAAACATCCACATAATTTTATTGCAACCCTAGAAAGATTTGAACAAATAAACATGGTTGGCACACTCCTGACAGGTGTGAAACATTGTGAATGGTAACGAGATCATGCAAAAATGTTTGTCAAAATCCTGGAAGCTAGTCTAATAAGACTAAGTTTAAAAGCAGTGTGCTGCATATTCTTGATTTTTTTAAAAAAGGCAAAATGTTATCTACATAGGCTATACTTTATCGAGTGTTCTTCACTTGTGCAAAATTATGTGGAACACCATGAAAGTTCTGTAGAGTTCATCTGATGAGCACCTAAACACCTTGCCCCACCCTTTCTCTTCATTCTGTGCCTCTTCTTTCTTAAAGCAAAATCAGATGGAGAGGCCAGCTTTGGCCTGGGATAGGCCGCCAGCCCGAATTCTTCCCGGTCCCTCCAGCTGGGAAACCTCTGGCGGGAGGACGGGAACAGCCCAGCGCACTGGGCTTCATGCTCACCTGCGCTGGCTGGCTCCGGGCGCAGGCGAGGCCATTTTGCAGGAAGCAAGTTTACACTCACTTTCTCAAACCCTGTGTGTCTTCTATGTTCTTGGAGCTTGTTCAATAGCAGCCTAGGTATGCTCTGAAGAAAGGAAAATAGAAATTCACAGACATCACTCCACCTCTACCAGAAAAAGAAAAATGCTTTGAGTTGGTTCTCAAACTGGGCCAGAGGTCAGAAGTAGAGTGGAAATGTCCTCACTGAAGCTCAATCAGTGACCTCGACCTCCTCAGATCAGAGCTAAGCTGCTGACACCCTGCAGGGAGGGAGCTGTCCTGGAAAACAAAGTTTGGACTCTGTAGTCACAAGAGCCAGTGATGCAACTACAGCCAGGAACTTGTAGCTCTTAAGTAGTAGTGACTACCTGTGAGACTTCGGGCAACAGACTTCACTGTCTTGAGCCCTGGTTTCCTGAACTGCTTTGGAAAGGGTTGGAGGTGGGGGGCTGGCAGGAATAATAGCCACCAGAGAAATGGGGCCTAGTAGTCTAGCCCCAGCAAACATACCTCAGGAGATGCTAAATCAATGTTCACTGCTTTCCTCTTCCTCTCAAAGTGCTGGGGTGAATTTTCACCTGAACTACTGAGAGCCTTCACCTCAACAAGCAGCCGCCAGGGGTCAAATAAACAGGGCTTTACAAACAGGGGTTCAGGGCCCCGTAACAGGTTTCACAAGCATAGTCCAGGGACCCTGGTCCAAGAGTGTGGGCTTTCTAAATCTTGCAATGCAGAGCGAGGCCAGGATGCCTCTCATCCTAAAGAAGGGAAAAGCTAAAATTTGGGTGAGACCACAGGCCTTGCCCTAAAACCCTTGTGGAATGCTGAACCTGCTTCCTCCTCATGGATTCCCCATAAACACACCCAAACACACCAACAACGACAGTGCTCAGTTACACCCTACATACCCCGGGGATGACACGCTGGCGATCTGTCGTGGTGACTACCTGTGTGACTGTGGGCAACTACAAAGAAGAGACAAACCACACTCCATGTCTGGGTATCAAGTTTAAAGCCTTTCCCAGAGACATTTTTATTTTTCCCAAAAGAAGAGAGCCCTCTGCTGGCAAGCTAACGCTCTGCTCGGAAAGGGCCTGACTCTGGACAGTCCGCTGAGGGGCCTTGTCTTCATTTTCAGGCTGCAGATGTGTAAGTTATCACCAATTGGCTAAGGTTTCATCCACGGGAGGAAAAGAATTCACACGGGTATGAATTAATGAAGGCTGATCGTACAGAACTTAAATCCCACACACCTCTCTCCCTTGTCCTGATCACAATTTACTACACAGCAAACAGAGGGGATCAAGGGAGGTACAAGATCCCTCTCCCCCGTCTGCATAGTGCATGGATAACCTTCCAGAAGTGTTTCAGGCAGAGGGCTCTAAAGACATCATCACATCAGAGGGTCTGGAAAAGATTGCAAACAACCTAAATGGCCATAAAGAGCAGATGAAGAAGTAAGTTATTGTACATTAAAAAAAAATGGAATACTACGCACCTTTTTTTAAAAAAGTAAGGAAGCTTATTCCATACCCATATGGAAAGCTCTCTATATCTTTAAGTTTAAAAAGAAAAAGTACAGAAGCAATATATGTCAAATGCTATCATTTGCATAAAATGAGGATATATATTTGTTTTTGCATCTAAATGCATAAAGTAAAATATTTCTAGAAGTTTGAACAGTGGTTACGTGTTCATAGGAGTGTGAGAACTATTGGAATGGTAGGCAGAGGTGAGCCCAAATTTCCACTTTTTTATATATCTTGATCTTTGCTGTGAATGTTTTAACTACTCAAAATAGTAAGTAGTTTTTTCAAATGACAGCCTGAGTGGGCATGAAAGTTCCCTTTACTCAACATTTAATAATGGTTAACTTTTACTGGCAACTGTTGTGTTCCAAACACTGGGCTAAATGCCCTGCATGTATTAATTCATTTATTTAACCCTCCCAACCACGATTATGAGGTCGGAACTATTCTTATCTTCCACATCCTAGAGACGAGGAAACCAAGGGAAAAAGAGGTTAAGGCACTTGCCCAGGTTTATACAGACAAGGCCGCAGGCAGGCCGATGCCCGAGTTCCTGTACTTAATACCATGCTGTGTGGCTACCCCAGAAAATGTGTCTGCAACAGAGCTGGTATCAGAGAGCGCTATAAGTTAAAGCTCCAGGAGCTCTAGTTAAAAGTTTAGAGAAGCCCTTGACTAGTGGTCTCAAACCTGAGATTTCCTTTGATTGGACAAACACACACACCCTTATTCACACATATACACTCATATTCTCACACTCACTTGCTCTCACATACCTCAGACTCACATACATACACTCCCACATTCTCACAAGCATACATATGCTTTCTCATACTCCAGCACACACACTCATAGTTCTCAAATGCATGCACATATATATCCTCACATACTCACATGCTCATACATTTTCTCACACATACTTGCACACTCACACGAACAGTAATAGCCTTCCCTGGCCCCAGCCTAACCTCCCCTCTGCGCTGCCCGGCACAGCCCCAGAATGTTGGGCCAAGGACACCCCACCCAAGTTCCCTGGGCCTCTGTCAAGCCCATTCTTCCTTACCCGCTCTCAGGACTTCCTCTCTATGCATACACCTTTCCCAAATAAAATTCGGGAACCCATGTTTCTACCCCATCCAACCCATTTACACTCCTAAACCTATTCCCTGCTGGCCAAGTGAATCTTTCACTGGGTCCCCCAAACAACAAAGATTTTCTCTTCCTCAGGACCTTAAGAAGGAAAGATTGTTTTTCCATTCTACTTATACTTCCAGCTTGTACGGCAAACAAAGAATTGTGTGCAATTCTATTTTGACACGAAAAAGGTACTACCCTCCATCTATCTAGAACAGGCACCCTCGCAGGACGAGCATCAGCACACGCCCTCCCCAGCCTGGAGGACACAGAGCGACTGTGAGACCCACATTTTGTCCTGTCAACAAGCTGTGGTGCATCCCGGGAGGAGTGACCTGCAAATGTTCTAGAGGCAAAACCATTTCAAAAGAAGAATGAGATACACCATTTGACATGTACTCCTGCAGTTCTTTGTTGGGTTTGCTCCCACTTTAGAACATAACAGTTCTTGAACACTTCCCTGCTGCCCCAAACTCCTGCTTGCTCTGCCATTTCAAATACTAGAGGGCAAGACACTTTCTGTCTGTGTGAAACATTGTCTTATTCTACAGTGGCTGTAAAATGATTTAAAATTCCAGGTGCTCTTCTAAAATGTTTCTATTTATAATGATTAATAACATTAGATAGTCCTTCACAGTCATTATTTCATTAATTCCTCTGTGGCATTGATATTATTATCATTCCCATTTTTGCAGAGGTGAAAACTGAGCATGGAGAGAAAGTAATTGGTCCAAGTTCCTATGGCTAGTAATTAGCAGAGCTAGTAGCTGAAGCCAGATCCGTTTTCTTATAAATCCACACCACACCTAGGGCCCTTTAGGGCCCAACTCAAGCTCTACATCCTCAGTGGTCCAAACTCTCAGCTCTTGCAAACCAAACAAAGCAAACAGCGTTTGTGAGTATTAACTCTCCACACAGCAAGTCTGTACGTGCTGCTGCTCCTTCCATGCCTTTGGGACTTATTGTTGCCTGTAGTATTATCTTTTTTTTTTTAACGGATGACACTTGCATTATTTCCGTTACTTCCCAACAATTTTTTAGTTCAGTACTATCATTATTTTTAAGGCTTTGTTTATTTATTATTCACTTTATTTTAGAGAGAGGGGAAGGGAGGGAGAGAAACATCCATGTATGAGAGATACATGGATCAGTTACTTCTCACACTCCCCCAACTGGGGACCTGGGCCACAACCCAGGTACATACCCTGACCAGAAATCGAATCAGTGACCTTTAGGTTCACAGGGCTGTAGTATTATCTTTCATGTACACTCTTGTACACTCTAAGTATTAATCAAGTTGCCACCATATTTTTCGGACTATAAGACACACCGGACCATAAGACGCATCCAGGTTTTAGAGGAGAAAAATAGGAGGAAAATTTTTGAAGCAAAAATTGTGGTAAAATATTTAATAACATAAATAACATAATATTTCACCAATGTAAATGTAAACAGAACTCAGGTAAGCTACATTCGGACTATAAGATGCACCCCCATTTTCCTCCCAAATTTGGGGGGGAAAGTGTGTCTTATAGTCCGAAAAATATGCTAACTCTGTCTTTTCGATCTTAGAAGAGTCTTTTGCACATTGCAGGTGCTTTCTAGATGCTTGCTGAGGGTGGCTGCTACCTCCCCAGGTTGTGCAGACTACCTCTGCACAAAGCGGGCCTCTGTGCCCGTAGAGACGTGTGTACAAACCTGTTTCTCAGCACATTCGACACAAGAGCAAACAGAAACAAAACACAAAAATCCCACAAGGGAAGAGTGGTCAAACAAACTATGGGACATCTGCATGAAGGAATGTCACACAACTATTAAAAATCATGTTTTCAGAGACTACTGAAAGACATACAAAAACATGTGCCTAATATTATAATACATTTTACATTTATAACAAAGGGGGAAAAAGCTTAGAGAAAATACATCAAAATGTCGACTTTGTTATCCCTGGGAAGGGAGATGAAACTAGAGGAGAGCTCTTACCTTCTCTTTCCGAACACCAACTCCTTTCCTGGTAATCCTTGCGGCCACTCATTTCACTCCTGTGAGCTTCATTTTTCTTTATAAAATAGGAACAATATTGGTTTCCTTGTAAGACTCATAAATAGTTCAAACTTTTCCAATAAAAAGTGTTTTGTAAATAAATAACAACAGTATTAAACTATACACTAAATGATTGTCATCTTTATGCAGTTTACATAAAGGCTTTAGAGAGAATGATGCCCTGTCAACTAAGAGTGGAAATCTTAGTGAAATTTGTATCTTTTTAAAACTCTACAAATCCACTCTTTTAAAAACTGAGACTGTGTTTAACTTATATCTAGTGAATTATTATGAAATGGTTCTCCATGGATGATTCAAAAAAATAAATCCATCTATATCAATAACCTAAATAGTTCAGTTTTTGTTTTGTTTTGTTTTGGTGAAGTGGAGGCTAGATTTATCAAAACAATCGCCTCGGGACTCTTTTTGTTTTGCTATTGGCCCAGTCCTTGGGGCCCGTACGGGCCAGGCCTGACACGGAGCTCCTCGCCAGCCTGGGCGGTGCCGGTGCAGGCCTCGCAGGCACGGCTGTGAGGTCAGCCAGGCTTCTCACATGGCAGGAGCACCTCCAGGATCAAAATGCCACACAAACCAGCCCTAACACAGGCACCACGGGCTTCCACGAGCAGTTTCCATCTCGGGAACCCTTGCCTTGCAGCCTAGTGCAGCCCGAGCTCCCCGGCTGACTCCTCCCTCTCCTCCCTCCACCACCCTCCATCACGTTCAGCCCTAAGTGTGACCGCCAAAGCACCGGTGGTCTTTCAAGAATCAGTCTTGAAAGAAGCTCCCTTCAATTCTACACATATGCATTTAGCAGTCATTCTACACCCCCACTCTTCAAATTCAAGTAATTTTACAACTGCTTTCCCTACTCTCCATTTCGTCTCCTTTCCACATACCCCAGTCATGCATGACTTCATTGGCAAGTGACCGATATTCTCATATCTCACTAAACACCTAGTGGTTTCAGCTCTATAAATCAGGAAGAAAAGAATCAATATCAATCACCTGGTAACACCTCAGCCACCCAGAACCCTCTGGAAAAAGCCAAACTTCCTAGATGACTGCAAGTCCCACTCCTTTAAGCATCAAAACTGTGAAGACATTCATGGTTCTGAATGGAAATCTTTCTCCATTATAGTCCACGCTCTCTGCTTTCTGAGACAGATTACATTTTCTGATGACTCATGCTCATGCACATCAGTGACTGCCTCTGCAGGGGCTCTTGCGTTGGGTAAGACTCTTTGCACACAGGTTTATTAGCCCCAGGCTGATCTTTTGCTCTCTTCTGAGGCTTTAGTTTTTCTGTTCCTTTCCTTTGGGGAGCTCACTGTTTCTGCTTCCCTCCAGCCTTCCTGACGCCCCTTTCCACCCCACTGCTAATAATCTGCTGGGTATTTAGAATCCACTCATTACAATTAGTTGGTTTCAGTGTGTAGTAAGAGTAGAACCTGAAGGCCTCTCCCATGTGCAAAATGCCCCCACCTCCGTTCATCAATTTGATGAAGCCTATTTTGGTTGCTCTGAGTCTTGTCAGCCCATTGCCTAATTCCTACTATGTTTTGGGTAGATGATACAAAACATAGGTTTCAGAAAGTTGAATCTTTCACTGCATTCTCAGTTCATACCTGGGAACTATATTTAAAATAATAACCCTCTGATGACCCCTTGAGGAACAAGTGGGTGACTATTTTCTTAATTGATTTTAGAGAGAGGGAGGAAGAGGGAAAGCAAGAGAGAGAGACATCCATTTCTTGTTCCACTTATCTATGAGTCCATTGGTTGACTCTTTTTTTTTAACTATATTTTATTGATTATGCTGTTACAGTTGCCCCACTTCCCCCCTTCTTTCCCCCCTCCCCCTTACCCCCCTTTCCCCTCCCTTTAGTTTTGTCCATAGGTCATGCACATAAGTCCTGCTTCTGCACTTCCTATACTATTCTTAACCTCCCCCTATCTGTTGTCTACCTCCCATTTATGCTACTTGTTCTGTGCCCCATTCTCACCCTCTCCCCCTACCACTCCCCTGTTGATATTCCTCCATACCTCATATAACTCCCTTCAACATTTCATACAATAAAGGCTGGGTGGTGATGAACTTCTTGAACTTGACCTTATCTGAGAAGCACTTTCTCTGCCCTTCCATTCTAAATGAAATTTTTGCTGGATAGAGTATTCTTGGATGTAGGTCCTTGCCTTTCATGACTTGGAACACCTCTGTCCAGCCCCTTCTTGCCTGCAAGGTCTCCTTTGAGAAATCAGCTGACAGTCTTATGGGGATTCCTTTGTAGGTAACTGTCTCCTTTTCTCTTGCTGCTCCCAGGATCCTTTCCTTATCTTTGACCTTGGGTAATGTAA
>PVJI01022889.1:0-24444 GCA_004026765.1 Micronycteris hirsuta
CTTGGATTCTGCAGCCCACGTTATAATCGAGGCAGGAGGCACCGCAGGATAGAAACTCGCAGCCCAGAAAACCCCCGAGATGCCCTGAGGATCCTTAGAGTGTCTCAAACAGGCCTCTCTGGATGCCCTGCACACACGGGGCAGATGCGATTACAATAGATGGGAGTATTTTACTTTTTTAAAGCAGAGTGATCGTTACTTCTGGTGTAATTTGCAGATTTAACCGGCTTGGTAAATATTGACTCAGTGTAGGGAATGGGTTCGAGCTGATCCTGGCCCGTGGCCACTCCCACGGGGGCCTCCGAGAAGTCACTGAACAGCCGTGTTAATAATTGTGTAATTATAGTAATAATGTCTGGCCTCCTTATAGCCCCCTTTTAATTCACAGAGCACGTGAGCATGTATCGCTAATCCTTGTGATTAGTGAAGGAATTTGGGCACAATTATCCCCATTTTACAGAAGCTAAAACAGAGCCCTGGAGAATTAAGTTCCTTGCTCTATTGGTTCCCTAGGGCCGCTATAACATAGTACCACAAATCTGGTGGCTTAAATCAACAGGAATGGATTCTCTCACTGCTCTGGAAGCCAGAAGTCCAACATCAAGTGTCCTCAAGGCCACGGTCCCTCCAGGACGTGGAGAGCCGTCCCTCCCAGCCTTTTCCAGCCCAACAGCTCCAGGGTCCCTTGACTTGCGGAGCACCTGCCGCCGCCTTCACACGGCTCTTTCCCGTGTCTTCGTCTTTGATCTCTCCCTGCTGCGTCTCTCATCCAAGACGCCAGTCATTGGATTCAGGGCCCACCTCAAACCCAAAACGCTCTCATCCCAGGATCCTTAATGTGGTTACGTCTGAGAAGACTCTAATTCTAAATGAGTTCCTCATGCACATGGGCCCTGGGATGAGGACTTGGGACACGTTTTGCAGGCGACACTACTCTGCCCACTGCACTGGCCCAGGGCGCCCCAGCCGGCTCAGTGAAGACCTTCTGCGTGCCTTTTCTACCGTCTGACTGTGGTCCCCAGGAGGCCTCTGCCCATCGCTAGGCCGCTTGGGCCTGCTCTCCGCTGTGACGGCAGATCTGGGTCCCTTCCGCACTTTCCACCGCCTGGCCTCGGGACTGGCCCTGGCAGCAGCCATGCTGAGGTGGGAGAAGAAAGCCCAGGTGACGACTGGCCGAGAATCAGCACTTTCTAAACGCCCGGTCCTGGCCGTGCCCCCGCCCCCACTAGCAGGTGGTCTGACGCACACACCCCATGGGGCCAAGCTCATCTGCTGGAAGCCCCCGGGACCCTGCGATTAGACCTGGGCCATCCTGGGGCAAAGGTTGGGGGTGGCAAGCTTTGCTCTGCTGCAGTTGCATTATTCATGGGCCTCCGGCATTGTTGATGAAGTGGGAAAGCTCAGCTTCAGGTTCCTAGATCTGTCCCGGCTGCCCAGGCAGAAGTGCCACTGCTGGAGCCGCGATGCGGTAGCCTTGCCTCTGCCCCTGCCCGTCTGTCTCTCCGTTGGAACCCCCGTCAAGACAGGAGGACCGTGGTGGGTTTGCTCCACGGAGGGGCCACCGTGCTGAGACTCAAAGTGCTGTCTGTGGCCCGTGTGCCTTGCTGTCTAGGAGGACCGTCCAGAGGGTGGGGGCGTAACTCGGGGCTCTTCTGCAGTTTCCAGAAGACTCTGGATGGGAGGAGAGGACCAGGTCTCATGGCGTGTCCCTTCTGTTGGATCGGGTCCCAGAGGAAAAGGCTGGAAAGGAACAAAAATGCTGTTGGTGTGCCCTTGCTGGCGTGTCTTAGCATTGTCCCAGACGTCTCACCTCGCGGTCCCCTACCCGCCTCAGGACATGCCGGCCCTGCATCCCGCCCCAGGGGCCCTGAGAGGCTGGGTGCGCTGCAGGCTGGCTCAGCGCAGAGGCAGGCCTGACCGCAGTGCCCTCACTGGTCTAGAGTGTCCCCCCACCCCCGCCCTGCCAGTGGACAGTTAGTATTTTTTCGACTACGTAATAACGAATGACCACATCTTGTCAAGTAAGCGGCTGGGACAGGCCAGGCTGAGCTGTGTCAGTTTGCATGTATTCCCAGTGCCTGGACCCTCAGCGTCACCCCAACAGGGCTGCGGGGTCTCCGCGTGGTCCCTACAGCGTGAACTCAAATGGCTGCTGCACCGCCCGACGGGCAGCTGGGGCGCCCTGCCCTCTCTCCCCTTCCCCATGCCGCCTCCTGTTGCCGGGGAAGTGAATCTTGGGTGTGGCTGAAGGAGAGGAGCGGGGTGAGGTGGGAGACGAGCTCAGAGGGACGGAGAGTGGTCCGGACGCCACAGGCCTTGGACTTGGGCTCTGAAAGCAGAGGGTTTGCACAGAGGAACGTCCCAAGCTGACATATTTAAAAGAGTCTCTTTGCCAAGTGACTTCAGGGGAGTGGATTTCTTTTTCTCAAATGAGTCTATTAGCATCGTAAGTGTTTTTTTAATTTCTTTTGTGACCATGCTGCACCCCTTTTTTCCTTAGTCCCTGAAGAGCAGGGGGGGCCCCTCAGAGCCCTGGGAGGGAGCAGGCCACCTTTGGTTCAGGAGTTCCCTTCCCCTGCCTTCTCGCCTGCAGGAGACTGGAGCAGAATTTCTTCAACTGCAGCTGTGACATCCGCTGGATGCAGCTGTGGCAGGAACAGGGCGAGGCCCAGCTGAACAGCCAGAGCCTCTACTGCATCAGCGCCGAGGGCTCCCAGCTGCCCCTCTTCCGCATGAACATCAGCCAGTGCGGTGAGTGAGCCGCACCCCACCCCGACTCCAGAGCCCCCACCTCCCGAGCCCGGAAAGCTGGGTACTCCAGTTGCCTTGACTCTCCCCTGGGCACAGACCTGGCTCACCTCTTCCCTCCTGGGTCATGTCTGTGCCTCCTCGGCAGGCCCGGTGCTTCCTCTGTGGGAGCTGCTGGTCACCCAGGCCCGGAGGGGTGTGTCTTGTGTGTGGCCTCTGGACCTCCTGTGTCAGGGGCGAATCAGGGTCTTTTAGAAAAGCAGGTTCCTGGGCCCAACCCAGACTTGCAACGTCGGGATGTCTGGGGAGGGTCCCAGAAATTGCAGACCCCATGTGGGGGTCAGAGCAGAGTGAGTTTTTGAGAACCAGCTCCCCAGAGTGGAAGCAGTTGTCTGACGTCCTGCTAGAGCTGCATTCCCGAGCAGCCGCGTCCCCCACCTCCGACTCTGTGCCGTGGAGGAGAGTCCGCTGCAGGGGCCTAAATTCTGACCCCGATGTCTCCTGGGGAGGTGGTGTGGCGCTTCGGCGACCTGGGTGCCTTCTGAGAACTCAGGCAGTGACCTTGGAGTCGTTATCCTGCAAAACAGGAAGTGCCGCCGTCCACCCCATGGGCGGAGCTTTGGTGGTCAGTGTTTGCCTGTCCTTCCTCCCTCCCTGTCCTCCCTCCCAGACCTCCCTGAGATCAGTGTAAGCCACGTCAACCTGACTGTCCGAGAGGGGGACAATGCCGTCGTCACTTGCAATGGCTCTGGATCGCCCCTGCCCGACGTGGACTGGATAGTCACTGGCCTGCAGTCCATCAACACCCACCAGGTAGGTGTCCTAGGCGCGAGCCCATCAGGAGGTTGGGGACCCATCACCTCTTCCTCTTTATGAGCCACGTCATGAATGGAAGCCCCGGATGCGAGATGAGGGGTGAAGCAGGGAAGCGTGGTCCTGTCCTTCCAGGAGGAAGCACATAGACTGGGGTCCCCCCCAGCCGCAGCGTTTCCTAGGCAACTCAGTGTTAAAGATGCTGTGAAGCTTCTGAGCACCTTGGTTTCTTCATCTGTACAATAGGTGCAGCGCTGCCCTTCCCCTCTCTGGTACATGTGAGGATGACCGAGCCTTTGGCCAGAGAGGGCCTGGCCCCTGGTCAGCGCGCATTCACCGGACGGGCCACCTTTACCCCCCACTCAACTTTTCCCGTTGATTCCTGAAGCCGTTTGGGGGCTGGGCAGGGGGCCGCCCTGGTGCCCCGGTTGGACAGCCGTGTTTCTGTTGGGGTTCTAGACAAATCTGAACTGGACCAACGTGCACGCCATCAACCTGACGCTGGTTAATGTGACAAGCGAGGACAATGGCTTCACCCTGACGTGCATCGCAGAGAACGTGGTGGGCATGAGCAACGCCAGCGTCGCCCTCACCGTCCACTGTGAGTGGGCGCCTTGCTGGGGGGTGGCTGTGTGCCGGGGGCTGGGGGGAGGGGGCGCCATGCAGTAGCCGGGGGCGGGGCCGCCAGGAGGGGCGGGGCCGCCAGGAAGGGCGGGGCCGCCAGGAAGGGCGGGAAGAGAGCGTCCTGGGTACTGGGCTAGCAGCCCTGTCGGGTGGCGAGCCTTCCAGTCTCTCAGAGCGTGCTGTGCCTCCAGATCTGCCAGGCTTGCAGGCACTTAGTTTGACCCCAGTCTGCCTGTCTCTAAGCCCCTTAACGGTCGCGAGAGGGGCCCTGGAGCTGTGGTGGGTTGGGGAGCTCGGGCGAAAACAGATGTCTCCCACCCTCTGCTGGGGCGGGGCGGGGGGCACGTCTGATTTTCTCAGTCTGTTCAGAGCTGGGGGGGAGGTTAGAATTGGGGTTCCCGTGCCGGTTCCGGGATGGCTGCCCCAGGACACAGGAGCCTCTGCATGCTGGGCGACAGCTGGCTTCTCCCCGCAGACCCCCCGCGGGTGGTGAGCCTGGAGGAGCCCGAGCCGCGCCTGGAACACTGCATCGAGTTCGTGGTGCGCGGCAACCCGCCGCCCACGCTGCGCTGGCTGCACAACGGGCAGCCGCTGCGGGAGTCCCGCATCATCCGTGTGGAGCACTACCAGGAGGGCGAGGTCTCCGAGGGCTGCCTGCTCTTCAACAAGCCCACCCACTACAACAATGGCAACTACACCCTCATCGCCCAGAACCCGCTGGGCACGGCCAGCCAGACCATCAACGGCCACTTCCTCAAGGAGCCCTTCCCAGGTGAGGGCAGGCGGCAGCTCTGGGGCGCCGGGTTCTGCCCGGGAGCGTGGGGGTTGGGCACGCCGCTCCAGGGGACCAGCAGCACCGACATTGGGCCCGTGGCCATGTGTCACCGCCCCAGCGTTCATGGCACCTAGACAGGGTCTCTGGTTCCCAGCAACCGTCACAGCGCAGACCAGGCCCCCGGGGAGCACACCGGTGTGCAGGTGAGGGCGCAGTGTGTGCTGTGGAGAAACAGGGACTTGAGAGTTGGACAGGAAGGGCAGAGAATCTTGACCCAGGCTCTTCTTTGTTGGGAGACTCCGGGCACGACAGTTTGCTTTCCAGAGCCTCAGTTTCCTTGTCTGTGAAATGGGCACAGTTGCACTGCTCCCACCAGAATCTGGTGGCTTGGAAGTGACTTACGGTGTGTAAAGCATGCGCCGCACAGGCTGTGGCGCACCGCGATGGTTCCGGGGCCGTCCACTGCCCCTCTGCACCGGATGGGGAGTGAGCCGGACCTCCCTCTTGGTGCTGGTCAGTAGCGTGGCCGGTCAGGGTCCAGGCTTCCAGGCCTGTGTGCGTGGCTCCTTTCCTCCCTCGTGCCGTGAGGAGCTGATGGGCGACGCCTGACACCCTCCGCTGTGCCTGACACCCTCCGCTGTGACGTGGCTGACGTAAGCCACACCGGGGCAGTGACTGAAGCAATGACAGAACTTCGTCTGAGTGTTCGGGAGGGGATCCTGCCTTTCTCTGTCTGGGCTAGAGCATTTCAACTGCCTTCCTGAGGTCGGAGGAGAAGAAAACACCCAAAAACTTGAGTGCAAGCAGTTGCCGCATCTCATGGTGGGTTCGGCACTCGGTAGGTTTCCGTTGATGAGGCCGTGTGTCTTTGATGGCCTTGGCGATTTCCGCTGGGAACAAGCTGGGTGATTTCTTGGCTTTTAAGCCCCAGGCACTGGGGGTTCTGGTGAGATAAGGGACAGAGAAGGAGGGAGGGGAGAGAGAGCTGGCACTGCTCAGCACCCGCTCGTGTGAGGGTGACTTCCCGTCCACAGAGAACTGGGCTGCAGCTCTTGGTGGCCTCGTTACCTCGGTGCAGATCCCTCCCCCACACTTGGATGTGGGTAGCTGCTCCGAGAGTGAGACTCAGGGGAAACGAGGCTGCGTGGGAAGCTTATTCCTCCCCACCGCCGCGCAGGGCGTGGTGGAGCTCAGGAGAGGCTCTGTCCTGCTGATGTCCGAGACCTGGTCGCCCCGTTGGGCGTCGTTCCCAGTGTGCTGGGTCAGAGGCTTCGGGGACTTTGCAGGTAGGCCCCGCCAGGCCCTGTCTTGGGCTACGGGGCAGCTCTGGCCCACACGGTGGGAGCGGCAGCCCGTGGATGCTGTGCTCTCACGGCTGCGGCGTGAGCATGGGTCTTGCAGGCATCAAGGGCTGGCACGGCCCCTCGTCTGCCCTTTTCCCCTCTCGTGATCAGTGAATGAGTTCTGTCAAGTGGACACTCTACGCTCCCTAATGGGCCAGGGTGAAGCCCCCTGTTTCCAAAGGGCAGCTTCTGGAGCCTTGAGAGAGTGGGGATCCTAGGACGCTCAGGAGGGAGGGCGGGCCATGCTGGGCCCCTCCGCACAGGGGGTCCAGGGGTCTTGGGACAGCAGGATGCCCTGGTGGGCACAGCCTCTCCTTGGCCCTGCGTCCCTGCGGGACGGAGCAGCTCTGCCCACCCTCCTGGCCACACAGACGTGGCCCCTGTCCCTGGGAGACACAGCAGCCCCTTCTCAGCAGCTCCGACACCGCTGTGCCCGCCCTACCTCTCCTCAGGCCGGTGCCTCCCCAGGGCAGTCCCCAGGCCAGCCCGTGCAGGAAGTCATATTCCGGAGCACCCCAGCTCTGTGTCATCCGGAAGTCCAGGGTGGGGCCTTTGCTCTAACAAGGCCCCTGGGGGGCTCAGATGCTGCCGTGCCTGAGTCCTGCGGCTGCTGTGGCGTTTGGTGAGCTCGGTCTCCAGGAGCCACGAGGGAGGACAGAGGGAGGACAGAGTGCCCTGAAGTGGCTTCCTCAGACCCATCCCTGCCCCGCCAGGGCCACCTGCGCGAAGGTTTGCTTGTTCTGTGAGACCAAAGGAAGCGGAGGACGATTGAAAGGCAGTGACAGTGACAAAATGGCTGAGCGTTCAGGAGAGTAAATTATCTAGGGGTGTAGGCAGGCAGTGAGCCTCACGCCTGCCACTCCCTGGATCCAGGGTGCTCTGTGGGTTCCTGCCCTTCCCTCGTGCGGCGAGGCCGTGGGGACACCTCAGTTACCACAATGCCACACGGGCCTCTCCCGCTGTCACGCCGCAGAGGGCTGACGCTGAGAACCAGGGTTCTGAGACCAGACAGACGGTGCCACCGCCAGCTCTGTGTGTAGCCCCCCCGCCCCGAGGCCTGGGCCACGCATAAGTATCATTATCTAGCCTACAAAACGTAATTACAATTACTGATCATTGTACTACTGTGTTATAACAGTTACCACTCGTTGTTTGGGGCTCTTTAAATGAATGGACCTCTGGTTCTCTTGGTGGCCGTCCTAAGGGGAGGGATGGATGAGGGAGCGAGTGAGTGGGTTCCAGTCTTCCCGGGCGCGGTGCCATGCAGTGGTTCTCAGAGGGGCCAGTGGCGTCACCATCCGCCGAGAGCCGATTGGAAACGCAGGTTCTCCAGACCCACCGAGACCTGCTGGGTCAGAAACTCCATGCGTGGCGGGGGGCGAGGGGGTGGGGGGCGGGCCAGTAATCTATGTTTCTTTTTTACAACACTTAAAAAGATTTTTAACTTTTCTTCTTGAAATAGTTTGACATTTACCTCCCCCCAATGTTACAAAACAGTACCGAGAACTTCCTTATGCCCTTCAGCTTGCTTCCCCCAATGTTACCGTCTTACGTAAACACAGGGTATTGACGGTGATGCGAAGCTATTATCGGATCTGCAGACTTTACTGAAATCTTATCAGGGGCCCCGGAGCTGCCTGTTCTCTTCCCTGGCACCCAGTCCAGGACTGCGTTGTGCTGAGTCTCTGTGTCACCTTGTTCTCTTTAAATCTGGGGCAGTCCCCTGTCTTCCTCGGCCTCCTTCGTTCTGCGCACTTTGGACGAAGGCTCCCTGGTTGTGTTCCGGGCTGTCTCCCAGCTTGGGTTTGCCCGGGGTTGGTGACGCGTCTTTGGGGACCTCGTCACAGCAGGGCTGCTGTGCCCTCTCGGTCAGTTGCTGGGGATGCCAACCCGATGGCGTGGCCGGGGCGAGCCGGCCAGGTTCCTCCGCCGCACAGCGACGGGTCTCCCTGGGTCATGACTAAGCGCAGCGTTTGGAACGTTTGTAAATAGCTTGTTTGCACCGTCTTTTCACACATTAATTTTAGCATTCATTGATTCTCGCATGGAGCAGTTACTGCGGGGCCTGTGTCAGCGGTGGCTTTTCTGTTCTCCTCCTTCCTGCTACATTTATTGATTGGAATTCTACTCTAAGGACGAGTGGCCTCTTCTTCTTCCTCATTCATTTATTCTTTATTTCTCTTACCTTGGTATGGATTGAGTGGGCGTTCGTGGGTGTTTATTTGGTTTGTCCTATGGCCTGTAATCCAGGTGTTTGTTTGCTAGGGGCGCCGTGACTAGTGGGCGGCCGAAGTGACAGGAAGTTACTTCCTCGCAGACCCGGCGGTTGAAAGTCTGCGGTCGAGGCCTCAGCAGGGCTGGTTTCTCCTGAGGCCGTTCTCCTTGGCGTGTACCCCCTTCCTGTGTCCTCCCAGCGTCCTTGCTCTGTGTGTCTGGCTCCTAATGTCCCCTTTCTATAGGGACACCAGTTGTATTGGATGATTGCCCACCTTCCTGACTTAATTTGAACCCACTCACCCCTTTCCAGACTCCATTTCCAGATACAGCCATGTTCTGATGTCCGGGGGGGTTAGAATTCCAACCTACACATTTTGGGTGGGTATAAATTCCTCATCATTTTCCGCCTCAGACTGTCCCAGCTTTGGCCATTGGGGACCCCTTCGCGTCGGCGTCTGTGTCCTTTCTCCACGCCCCCATCGATGTGTGGGCGCGGGTTCTGCAGGCGCATCTTGTGTGTTTTCGGCCCAGCCCCGGGAGTGGGCACTTCTCCCAGGGGCCCCCGTTTCTTTCACTGGGGAACGGCAGTGAGCACCCTCTGAGTGGTTCTGTTTCCTGCGGGAGCTTGGAACCGAGACTGGAATTCCAGTCCAATTTTTAGGTGAGTGAGAGTCCATTAGTTTCCTAATCTCTGTCAGCCAGTTTCCTTATCTGTCAAATGGGGATAATGTCTCCTGGGACGGTTCTAAGGATGGCGTGGTACATTGCAGATCACATCTAGCACAGCCCCTGGCTCAGAATCCATGTCTAGTGAGACTAAGTCTTCGCCCTCCCGTGAGCCATTGCTAGAGGCCAGACAGCAAGTCACTAGGGTCACCTGGGGGCGGGCCGGTCGTGGAGGGGCCCCAAGCACGCCCCAGTGACCTAGAGTATAACCTGTCATAGCAGCTTGAGGAACTTTGCTTGAGGTCATTGCTGGCATTCTCAGGAAGTACCGGGCCCACCCTGCAGCATCTCCTCGGGGTCTCACCTCCCTCCAGGACCCCCTGCACGCTGGGTACCCAAAGGAGGGCGGACTGTCGGTGAGATGTTGTGTCTTAGATTTAATTCCCCGTCCCATAGTGTGCTTCTTAGGCCTCAGGTGGGCGGGGCCACTTCTCTTGAAATCGGGAACTTTCTCTCTTATTCCTTCTGCGTTTGGAGGACCACCCTCCTAAAGAGGTGGGGGAGTGTTGGGGAGGGGTGCTATGCCAAGGACTTTGGTTTTCAGTTGCTGGGGTGACGTGGGGTCATGGGGAGTGGGCGAGGTCATAGCAGTGAAGAATACAGTGCACCCCTTCTTTTCTGTACCCCATTGCTTAATTGTCTCTTTGTCTCTTTTGCAGAGAGCACGGACAACTTTGTCTCTAGTAAGTCTGCTCTACCTTTTGCTCTGAAGCTCATCTATTCTGACACTTCTGGTAACTGTTGTGTCCAGACAGCCGTCTCCCCTAGTCCACCGCCGTCCCTGACCCCGGGCAGCCAAGAGTATCGGAGCGAGTTGGGAGAGGGAACTGGAGAGTAGAGATACCTCTTGGGCCATTCCAAGCCCGTGCCTCTTGGGCAGCAGCTCTGTGCCTCAGTGTCCCCTGGGGGCAGTTTTCTAAGGCCACAGTGTGTTGAAAAGGGGGCACATGGGGTCATGCGCACCCTATAGAAAGACCCTAGTTGGCCATCTTTGCTGTTCTGGTGGAGAGGACCTGCAGCCCTGGAACCTGCTGTGTTTCCCACCTGCCCCAAGGCCCCAGAAATGGCCTGGCCCTGCCTCAGGTGCAGCTGTGACTGACAGGGTCCCCTGAGAGGCCAGTGTGTCTCAGAGGGGTCACTGAGGCTCGGTTCACGCGTGACTTGGGGCTAGGACTAGATGGTCCCAAAAGGATTTGGTGTTTCAGTCGTGGGCTGTGGGAAACGTATTTGGAGTTTCCATCTGGTCCCCATGGGAGGGGACCGGCACCAGCCGTACAGTCCTGTTTGGGGCACCCCATGCTGTTGGACACCGACACAGACACCACCTGTGGTTCTTTACTTGCCCTCAGCCTTAGAGGACTTGCCGTCCTTCCAGAGGACTCTGCATTGGGTCACCTCAGGCTGAGGAGGTGACTCCAGATGGAGGATAGGGTGATGCCTGGGTTCCCACCTGCTGGGAAGCAGGTGTGTGCTGGGCCGGGGGACTTGCTGCCAGTGTGTTTGGAAATCCACGTTAGGGGAACGGCTCGTGGCCTGAGAGCAGGCCCCAGGCCTCCTGGGTCTGCCTCCCTGATGGAGGGAGGGGAGGGAGAGCCCGCAGCAGAGGCTAGTCCCTGGGGAGCCAGGCAGTCAGAGTCTGGCTTCACGGGGGTGGTCTCCCAGACCTGGCGGCTCGAGGGGTGGGGAGGGGAGCTGGCTCGGAGCCTTTCCTGGCCATCGAGCCAACCCCTTCTCCTCTTCTGTTTGGTTCTCAGTCTACGAAGTGAGCCCCACACCGCCCATCACTGTGACCCACAAACCAGAGGAAGACACTTTCGGGGTGAGTGACTTCTTGGTGAAGAGGAGGGCATTGTCAGACTTCATCTGAGGACCTTGCGTTCCCCAGTGTGCCCTTCTGCGGAACCCTGGTATTCAGGCCAGACCGAAGCCCGGCTGAAGGAGCTGCTTTTGGGCGGGGGTGCCCTGCCTTGTTCGATGAGAATGATCCCCTGCGGGAGGCAGATGTTGAGGGCCGGCTGCAAGCCCTGGGGCTGGGGTAAACCCCCGCTCTGTTGGGACCCAGCGGGACCTGATTCGGAGGGGCTGCTCCCTGTGCACGTTTGTGCAAAGTCCGCCGCCCAGAGCATCTCCCTGGGTGGTGGTTTCAAGCCCCGTGTGCCCGCACCTACCCTGCTGAGGGTCACACTCGCGGCTTCTCGTGGGGAGGAGAGGAAAGGGGTCTTTTTGGAGTCCAGGTCTCCTAGAATTTCCTGGATAAGAATATTCTGTAAAGAATCTCAGTGTGAATGTGCAGAATTTGCTCGCTAATTAAAACGAAAACAAAACGAGAGATGGAAGCCTTCCTCGGCTTCCTGTAACCTCTGCTGGGCAGCCCTGTGGCGTGGGGCTTGGGCCCCGCATCACGGGACCCGCGTCACGGGACCTTCTAGGAGCCAGTCAGGTAGTTGATGACCTCGGCGTTCCCTGGGCCTCACGCATTTCTCCTTGTAGAGGCATCGCTCAGCGGTCGAGTTCCGTGCGGGCGGCCGCTGCTCCTGCCGCAGGGCCTGCCTCGCATGGGCCACATGGTGCCCCGCGGGACACAGGGCCCGCGCCGACTCTCGCTTTGGCCCCTCGCAGGTGTCGATCGCCGTCGGGCTCGCCGCCTTCGCCTGCGTCCTGCTGGTGGTTCTCTTCATCATGATCAACAAGTATGGTCGACGGTCCAAGTTCGGGATGAAGGGTAAGGCGGGCCTTCCACGGCAAGGGTCCCCTTGGGGCAGTGCGGCTCTTTGTGATGACGAGATGCTGTTTCCACCCCCACTTCGGGCTCCCGGGGGGCCCCTGGCATTCAGCTGCAGCGGCCCCCTCCCGTCTGCACCTCTGCTGTGGGCGACGATGGATCCAACGCTGGGCTGGTATTTGTGGGGACCAAATTGGGGGCCACGTGGTGTTGCTGAAAACACTGCTCAGCTGGGCGGGTGCGGTGAGGATCGTCTGGGGAGGAAGCTGGATCTGAGGGCAAGAGAAGAGGACTTGAGATTCTTTTCGTTACTGGTGGGTGAAGGGGTTCCTGCTGGAGCGAGTCGGCTCTGTTCTTGCTGCACCTGAGCCTGGGTTTGTGATGAGAAGGCCGGCGCAGGGGTGAGGGAGGGTGGGGTCTGGCCCGAGAAGGTGCATGCGCAGTGGTGTCTCAGCGCGCAGCTCCACGCAGAGTCCAGTTGGATGCTGAGGGCAGCATGACGGCTATGCCTGCCGGCTGCCTTCCAGGACACGCAGCACTAAACCCCATCGTGGCTGGTGTTGGGGTGGGCGTGGTTCTATACCAAGGACGGCAGGGGGAACACGGCATGAAAGGAGATGAATCAGCATCTGCCTGCTGGTCTCGCGGACGGGTCTGACCAAATGGCTCAAGGGAGGCTGGGTACCAGTTCCCTTGAATTTCAGAAACTTGAATTTCTAGATCTACTCCCAGCCAGGTGTCCGTTTGTGGCTGATGTGAGGTGGGAGGCAGAGAGTGGGGTGATGGACAGTTCAACAAGCTGCGGGGCTGCTGAGCTGCAGTCAGAGCGGGGGGCCCCCGGGAGAGGTCAGGGGGTCCTGAAGGGTGAACTTCCATGCTTCTGCTTCCATGCTTCGGTCCCTGGGGCTCTGGGACTGAAGGAGGGTGTGTGCACGAGATTTGTGGCGACAGCGGTCCCCCAGGCTCCCGTGCAAATGTTTTGAGTGTTTGCACGCAGTGGGGCAGAGCGGGGAGTTTGGAAAGGAACTAGGTCATAAGTTTTCTTATATTCTCAGAAGTTTTGGTGACCCCCCCATAAGTTCAGAGCACCCATAGGAGCACAAAAAGGCAGAAAACATGGGGGCAGCTGGCTACCTGGCCTCCAAGAAGCTGGAGTTTCTGTGCACGTGCTTTCTGGTCCCGACAAAGCTGAACAGGTCACTGCAAGGCAAGCCGGCAGGCTGGGAAAGGAAGGGAGTCAGGAACTGCTGGTCGGGCTCCTGAGCTCCTGCCTGCTCCCCCTCCTCGGGGCAGGAGGCGTGCCGGGGCCCCATGGGCGCTGCAGGACGGCTCCCCTGTGGGTGAGCCCCGGTTAAGAGGTGCTCACAGTGAACTGGGGGCCCATTTCGTTACAACGGGATTATTAACATGTTTCCCATAAACAGATGGTAACTGTCCTCTGAGTGGATTGGAGAATCCTGCCAGAGTCTTGATGTGGAGGGTCTGGCTCCTGCCAGAAGATCTCAGGGGCGGCTGCTGGCGTTGAGTGTCTTGTTATCCCTCTGGTGTGACTGCTCGGGGAGGAACCGTTCGGCACTCTCTCCTCGCCCCAGAGCGTGGCCTGGCCGGGCTTTCTTCCAGCCGGATGGCGGTGGGGCTGGGCACGTCCGATGCTCCGATCACGTTTCTTCCTCGGCTGGGGGAGAGGGGAGTGTCCGAGCATCTATAGCTGGGAGCACAGTGTGGACGTGGTTGGAGACTCCCAAGACCCCTGGAGTGGGGCATGGTTGGTGCCACTGATAAGAAAGCTTCTTTTGCTCTGTGGGGGCCAGAAGTCAAGGGCAGGGCAAGGCAGAAGGGAGCCTGGGGAAGGCCTTGGGTGTCCTGGTTTCCTGCAATAAGTCCGTTCTTCTTCCCTTGCCTTCTTTTTTTCGCTCCTACTCTGAATGGAGGCCAGAAGGGAAGAAGGCCCCTCTGTCCCCGGCAGTGATCCTGCACTTGCACTTGGGATTCCTGGTGGAAGGTGGCTCTCTGAGCTCACTCCAGAGAGGGGTTTCTGGATTCACTTCCCACAGCGGTATCCTCAGGGCAAACATTCCCTCTTTTTCGGCTTATCCTCTTTTCCTGCTTGGCAGAGCCTCCCAGCCAAAGAAGACGTCTAGCATTCGCTCGGGTCCGAGGTGAACAGGTGCGGTGTGTGGCCAGTCCACAGGCAGGACGCACATTCACGGAAGCCCAGAGCCTCCTCTTGCCCCTCCTCCACTTTGGACTTCAGCTTTCTGGCTGCGGACGGCGCCGCGGCCTGCGTGGTGACTGGGTGCTGGAACGCGGTGCCCGGGCCTTTGAGGAGAAGTCTGGGGTGTGGTGTGTGTGTGTGTCTCTGGCGCGCCTTTGCCGCACTGTCTTCTCTGTGGGGCTTTGCAGCTGTGCAGCGGACGGTCCTAGATGTCCCACACTGTCCCCACGGGTCGTGTGAAGGCTGGCCTGCTCCGACTCTCTCTCTCTCTCAGGTGCTGGGGCACCTGCTGGTCTCCAGCGCCGACTCTTCTGTTTGACGGGAGATCCCCGGCTTCTGTCTGCTACAAAGTGTTTTCCTCTGTGGCCATGCGCTCGCTGGTTATTTCTGGCAGGCCCCTGCATCCCGCTCAGCCGGGCCAAGGATGGCCAACGCGCTCAGCTCCACGGGTCCAGCGATGGCCACTCTGGTGCATTTTGATTCTGGCCGTGGAGCACCGCTGTCCTAATGCTGTCCTAATCCGTGTCGTCGCCCCCGGTTCCCCCGGGGTGACAGCCCTGCGGCACCTCAGTGTGGATGTTCTCAGACAGCCGCGGGCCCTGCACACGTCGTGGGTGTGACCAGGCGTTGGGGCTCGTGCTGGCCCGCGCAGTCGTTTCACACCTGGGAGCGGTATTTCTGGATGGGAGGCAGCGAAAGGGGTTTTTAAACCAGAAATAGAATCAGATCTATGCTAATTTTTTACTCTTAGGACATTCACACACTTCCATATTTTATTCTTCATCAAATGTCCTGGTGACACATGTCCTCACTGATCCAGACATCCTGCTGGATCATGGCCCTCAGTTGGAAACCGGGGTGGGGGGTGCCACCTTGACTTTCTCACAGTGCTCTTTGCCCAGCGTGCCATTTGCCCCGCCAGGGCGAGCTGCAGGCGTCCTCCACCCGAACCCCCACCGTCTTCTCGTTCCTGCATCTCTGCCTCTTCTGTGCATCCGGGGACTGTCACTTGCCCACGGGGGGAAGGAACTGCCCCATGGCTGTGGTGCCCGCGCCCTGTGTCCACGCAGAGCGTTCTCCCTCCCACGAGCTCTCCATAGGCGTTAGGGTGTCCAAAGAGTGGCCCTCGGAACCACAGGCGGCAAAGCAGAGCAATCCAAACGCTTGTTGATCGGGAAGCACAGTTTGGACTGGGGAGAAAAGCTACATGCTGAAAACAACAGCACACCAGCCAGCTGCTGCAAGCCCCAGCCCCGGCTCCCGGTCACGCTGCTGCCCCTGCTGCTGGGCGTTCCGCACGGGGACGAGCTAACTGGGACTCCGAGGACCCTGGCAGTGTCACCAGGTCTGTCTGCCTCCATAGCTGCACGGTGCTAGCCATGATCGTCCAGGGCTGCCTCCCGGGGGCCCTCGAGGGTCCCCATCCCAGGTTGTTGCAGAAGGTCCTGTCCCTCCTCCAGCCCCTGAGAGCCGTCTGCCTGCTGGCAACCCCCCTGCCAGCCACCACGCACTTTCTTCTCATCAGTTAATAAGCTGCTCACCCAGCCTCGTGAGGACACCCGGCTGCAGGCTAATGGGGCCTTCTGTGGCCAGGTCCTGGCTCTTTCATCGCACCCCCTCTCCTCCTCACTGCCCTCTCCTGCCGTCTCTCCAAGTGCACACGCCCAGGCATTTCCATGCACGCACCACCCAGCGTCCCCCACACCGTGCTGGGAGGCGGTCCCCCACCCCATCGCTTGTGTCTCGGTGAACGGGCAGGAAGCCAGATATTTGAGTCCCTCATCCGTGACCCCTCCCCCTCTTCTCCAGCCCCTCTGTACCCAGCCCTGTCCTGTCACCTCCAGAGCAGCTCCCGAAGCTGCCCTCTCTGTCTCTGGCCACGCCCAGCCCTCCTTTCTCCCCAGGGCTCTCTCACCAGCCCGCCCGCACCCCTCTGGCCCCGGCCCCTTCGGCGTGTTTCCACACCGCTGAGTATCAGCGTCAGCTTGGCAATGGAAATTGGCTGTGTTCTGCTCTGTACCCAGACACCCCAGGCGTCCCCCTGCCCTTAGAAGAAGTGCCCAACAGACCCTGCCTGCCCCTGTGAACCCCACCTTGCCTTGCTGTGGGATTTCTGCTCCTGCCACGGGACCTGTCGTCTGCTTCTGCAGTGTTTGGTGCTGAGTCATGGCACCTGTGCCCAGGCTGCCGCCAAGGGTCCCCCCCCCCGCCCCCCGCACAGCTTCACGAGCTCCCGGGTCTTCCTCAGCTCAGTCTTCACGCCCCCTGCCTGGCCGCCCAGAGCAGGGGCACCCCTGGGACTGGCCTTCGTGACCTCATGCACCTTCCTGCCCTCACACCTCGCCCAGGGGTGGGGGCTTGTCTGCTGAGTGCCTGCCTCGGCTGCGCACTGGCTCACCAGCAGGACTGATGTCAGCGGGCTGCCTAAGGCAGGGTGGGTGGATGTCTTCTGGCCACCTTGGGCTTTGCACCCGAAGGGCTGGGACCCGGACTCCTTCGCTGACCACCAGCACCCCCAGTTGTGTTGCCATGGTGACGGGGACAGGCGATCTGGGAGGGTTTCTTTCGGTGCCCGTCAGATAGAGTTGGTAATGTTCTCCTCCAGCTTACAGCTCTTCTCTTCCCTCCTCCCACCCGACACCTTTCCCTGCACTCACGCCATGTTTATCCTTCCCCTCAGGTCTCTTCCTTGGCCCGCCACCTTGTGTGGAATTGGGCACATCGGTGGCTTCTTCTCACATCCCCACCACCGAGGCCTCTCCCCCAGCCCTGTTCCCGGTGCTCCCTACAGCTCAGGGCCCATCAGGCCTGGGGTCCAGTCCCGGTTCTGCTGCTTAGAAGCGGTGGCACTTGCGTGACTCATAAACTATTCGGGGCTTCCCTTTCCTCAGCTGACACACGAGAAGGATAATTCTTACTAGGCAAGGTTTTATGAGAATTAAATGAAATTATGTATATATAAAGCAATTAGCATAGTCCCCGGCCATGTAGTAATCACTCAGTGAGTGTGGTGAGGGGAGGAATAATTAGGACTTTTGCTCCATTCAGACGTGCTGTGAGTAAAACCCAGGTCCTGTTATAGCTGGTGTGCAGGCTTGGTTTTTAAAAATAAAAAATAAAAATCGCAATGGCCGGGCTGCTCCACGGAACAATGAGGTCAGAACCGCAGTGGATGGGGTCCTGATAGTGGTCGTTTCTGCAGCCACCCAGGTGATTGTGGTCGGCGGCCAGGGTGGCCCCCTGCCTCTCTGTGGCAGGGCACAGTCCACGTGGGGCGTGAGGAGTCGGAGGGAGGAAGCTGTGGCTGGCACAGCAGCCGTTGCTTGGGCCCCGGTGTGCATCAGGCCCTGTGCTTGGCCCTTTATCTGCGTGTTCTCATTGGATTGTCACCGTGCATGCCTGATGCACTGATTATTTTACCCATTTCTCTTCTCTTTTTAAGGCTTTATTTATCTTTAGAGGGAGGGGAAGAGAGGGAGAAAGAGAGGGAGAGAAACATCCATGTGAGAGAGAGACTTCCATCGGTTGCCCCCCACCCCCGACCGGGAATCAGACCTGCGGCCTTTCACTTTGGAGGCTGACGCCCAACCGTGAGCGGTCTCCGGCCTGGCTTTGCTCAGGAAGCGTCAGGTACGCGAGGCTGGGCAGCAGCCAAGCGAACCTTCATCCGCCGGCAATTACGGATGGCCCACTGTGGGCCGTTTCAAAACGGCTCGAGGGACGCAGCTCCTCCCTGAGCAGAAAGTGATGTGGACGCTGCGATGGACTCTGATGAGAGGTGCGATCTGACCACCAGAGTCCTCAGCCACACGCAGGTACACACGCCGGCCTGTGCCGGCGGAGGGAGACGGCCGCTGACGCGGAGACTGTGGACGCGGAGACAGACTGTGGACGCGGACTTGCGGCTGAGGCTGGGACGGAAGGCCAGACCTGCCACTTCCTTTGTGTCTTGGGCAAGTCGCTTACACTCTCTGAACCTCGATTGTCCATCTGTGTAATTGTGAGTGAACAGTGCCCACTGGCTAGAGTTTCTAAAGCGTTCGCTGAGATTACATTCGAGAACCACTCAAGGCAGTGACTCCCACGTGGTCAGTGCTCAGAGAGTGACCACCGCCGGCGTGTTTTTAGGGGTCTCTTAGGAGGCAGAAAGGCAAGACTACCATGCGTGTGTGTGCGTGTGTGTGTTTCTACTCATGAGACCTATTCCTTTTGATGAACTTAAAGTACTTTATGAAGTTCTTTTTACTCAACCCCTTGTACGCTGCACAGGAAAAGGCAGAGCCCCGTTCTCATCTTCCAGAAAGATAAATTCAGACCGAAGAAGTGGCAGCACCAGCAGGACTGGTGGAAAGTGTATTGGACAAGTACGAAGTAGGTGCCGGTTCTCCTCCCGCCCCGGCGTGAATGGCTGTGTGGCCCGGGGCAGGCACTGCTCTCTTCGATCCTCTGTGAGCCGCCTGGTTGGGCTGCAGCCTCACTGCTGAGGCTGTGTGGCTCCTGCTTGCTCCCTTTGTCCCAGGCCGAAGGCTCCGGCCGTGTAGCTGGGACCGAGCTGAGGCCATGCTCTGGCCCCGGGGTAGAGGTCCGTCAGCCCCACCGAGAGCAGGGCATGTGACACCCCCCTTCAGGCTCGGAGAGTTCCCGCAGCCCCCAGGTCTTCCTGGGCTGCAGATTGTCTGTCACCGAGTACGTGGGCCAACCCACTTCCAATTTCCGGTTTCTTTGTCTACTCCCTGTTCCTATGGACTTAGATCAGCATGATTGTAGAAGGAGAGAAAAGTGATCGTTGTCCGCCTCCCTCCCCTTTGATGCAGAATCGGAGACTTGGAGAAAGACCAGGTGGGGAGAAAGGTCACTGTGGCTTCTTTATGGAGGGTCGCGGCCTTCGGCTACACACAGCAGGAGAGAGATGATTCCCCAACAGGAGGTCAAGTTGCTGTTAGGGCTTGAGTGCTGGGCCACTGACCAGGGACCAGCGAACGCGGCGGAAGCAGGTCGGGCGTTCTGGTGGAGCCTGAGTGAGACTGTGCCAGTCAGTTTCCCGGGTGTGATAATGCGCTGCACTTATTTGGGATCACCATTGGAGGAAGGTGGGTCATGGGTTTTGAGACCTCTTCTCTATCTATCATTTTTGCAATTTACTGTGGGTCTATAATTATTTCACAATCAAAAGTTTAAAAAAAAAAGAGGCTTTAGTGACAGAGCCGTGTCCCTGCCCTGAAAAGCTGACACTGCCGTGGTGTCTCACCTGGCGTGCGGGCTGCCTGGGGGTGTTGTCTGCCTGCGGGGAAGGTGCTCCAGGTTGCACGTGGGCATTGCTGCGTCCGTGGGAGCGAGGCGGGGAGGGGGCATCTCAGAGCCAAGATGGGATGCTCGGAATTTGTTAGCAACATGCAAATGCCGACTTTTGCAGATTTACTTTTTAAAAATAAATTGGGTCAGGTTCATGGTGCTTTCACTACCTTGCATTCTGATTGTTCTCCTGAGGAGGACAGAAAGGGGTGGCGGCTCCGTGCGCACACTGGGAATTGCGCATCACTGCGGGGGCACTTACTGAGCAGGTGGGTGGTGGAGATAAAAATAGTCCAAGAGCCAGGACCAAGAAACACCTGCCTGTCCCACCAGGTCACAAATGCAGGTTCCACCCTCCTGCTCTTGCCAGGCGTCACTCAGGGATCCTGGCACTCTGGGCCTGGCCTCGGGCACTGAACCCCCTTCTCAACACTCTGCCAGCGGTCAGTGCTGACACATTTGATGTTCCTGCTAATTCATTCCCAAGCTTTAAGACACCACTCTTCTGTCGGGATTCCCAGCAGACCTGCTGGTCTTTCCAAAGTCCCTTGGAGGCATCCATTCCATGGGAACCCCGGCCCTTTCTTTGATCAGGAAGAGCTGCAGGCTGTAAAACCAGTTCCCACCGTACCCTGGCCTCCCTCCCTGACAGGCTCCCGTGGGTGGAAAGCAGGCCGGTGGCTTTCTTCTGCATCACAGATCACAGAGGAGGCCCCGAGACCGAATTTAGAATTTTACAGCTCTTCTGCAGTGGGGGTTGGCTGATGTTTTTTAGAGGTGTGAGAATCTTGGTCCGATGCCTCGAGCAAACCACCTCGCTGCAGGCTCCCGGAGGGGTGGGTGGGCGTGTGGAGGGACACACCCAGGAGCACAGGTTGTGCCTGACTCCCAGGCAGGCTGGCGGGTGTGGAGAGGGAGTCCGAGGGGCAGGATGTCCTTCCTGAACTCCTCCCAGGTGCCCAAGGCGGGGGAATGGCGACCGGCTGGTTTGGTGAACCGCTCTCTCCATCTTAATGGCACATCCGGAACATTCCCCCAGGTCTTTTTCTGTGGTGTGGCAATTCTGTTTATTCACGAACAGAAACATGGGCAGAAAGGACATGTTTATCTCTTTACACGACGAGATGCTACACTTGGGTGAGGGTGACTTAATTTCAGACACGTGCAATGATATCGACGTCAACAAAGTAATATTTAAGTTTACAAAAGTAAACTATAGTCAAATTGATATAACGTTCAGACACTTGTACTATGGTGTGTAAGGATGCAAACATGAGGGAAAACGTAAAGAAAAACAGGAATAGTAAACACAAGCTTCAGGAGAGTGATACTTTAAGAGAGACCGAGAGCTACGCAGTCAGGCGGGTGCCCCGGGGGACACCCCAGGGGTCTACACCGGCCCTTCCTAAAGCACTGGGGGGCGGGCAGGTGTCCATTGTGTCGTGGTTCTTTATACTTCACCTATTTCTGTTCATACTATTTTCTAATTTGTTACTATTTAATAAAAACATTGAAAAAACATCCAGCTGGAGAAGAAAATGTTTTTTTGATGCCACATAGAATAGTATGACAACAAGCATGAAAGTAGTACTTTTAAACAGTAGAATGTAGAATAAAGGAGTGGTAAATAATAGGTCATTTCTCATCGATTTATTACCGCCACATCACCGGCATCATCGCTCTCCTTTCCTTAAGTGAACCAGCGAAACAAAAATAATCCTATTCTCTTAGCTTCGAATAATTATTCTTGGAAAGCTGAAGTCAGTATTCTTGAACCAAAACACTGCAAAGCAAGTGACTAAGAACATGAATTCTGACTAGTTATTCATTCAGCTCATTTGACATAGAACACATCAGCCAGTCCCGGGAGCGCAGGGAATAAACAGAACAGGGTCTGCGGCGAGCACCCCTTAGAGAACCTCTCCCCTCCCGCCCGGAGTGCGCGTGCGCAGCGGCCACGTCCCGGTTCCTCTCTTGGGAGGCTTCGTCGTGGCGTGGTAGCTGCCTCTCTTGTTGATTTTCTCCAGCAGCCTGTGACTCACCCTGGTAGGGTCATGTCTTCACCTTTGCGTTCCCCAGCCCAGCACAAAGTTACTCATCAAAGGCATTCGGACTCACGCCCTCTGGGCTCCTGCTGAGGCAGTGGCTCAGCTGAGTTGTGTGCCCCCAGGAGGAGGGCTGGAGGGCGGCTTTCTCCCAGACAGAAGTGCTGGCCATTTTTGTTCCTTTGATGAGCCTCCTCCCCCCTGCCCCCAACCCCCACCCCCTGGCCCCCGCCGGGCCCATGGACGGGCACCTTCCCCCCATGTGTTTAATTAGTCTCTGACATATTTTTAGTGGTTGAACAATATTACGTCATTTGGATGCATCATAATGTAATGAATCTTGTATGTTAGATATTGAGATTATTCCCAGTTATTCAGTGTTTCAGAAATGTGCTGATGGACGTCTTTGTGCATAAATCTGTGTGGGCATCTCCAATTACTTCCCTGGGCTGCGTTTTTAGAAATGGAGTGGTCAGGTTAAATACTAAGAATTTTTAAGGCTCTTGGTTATTAAATTCTTTTTTAGGTAATGGAGCTGAGCTCAGGAAGGCTGCGTAACTGGCCCCCGGACGGGTAGCCGGGAAGTGGTAGAGTGGGATTTGAATACTGGTTTCCAGAGCCATCTTTCTTCTGTCCCAGGACACTAAGGAGAGCTGAGAGGTCACTCCGCCCACAGCCATGGCCCCAGCGGGCTCAGCTTTGCTGACTTTGCTGACGGTGACAGCTGAGGACCTCAAACTAGCCAGCTTTCCTAGTTAACTGCAGTGGGCACTGTGCTGAGCACAGCTTGTGCATATTCCTGTGGGACCTCGGAGTCGCCCTAAGAAGCAGCGATAGATCTGGCTGCGTTTCCTCCACGGAGACCTGGGAGAAGAGAGAAGTGAGGCCGCCTGCCTGCCTGGGTCACACAGCGAGGAAGTGGGGACGCCAGGGCTGAGCCCTGGGTGATACCTCCCTCTGCACTGGCTCTACCCAGGGTCTTCCAAGACGGGGGCCGTATCCACCGGTGCCATGAGCGAGAAACCCGAGCTCACCGGGGCTGCCAGGCGCTCCACAGCCCACGCTGGGCCTGGCAGCTCTCGCGCGGCTGCGGCTTTGGCAGTGACTGTCCCTGTTACCGTCAGTCCCTTACTCTTATGACTGGATTTTACGCTATTATGGCGACATGTATGCTGATCCATGGACTATATTACTGACATTATGTATATTACAGGGGCGGGCAAAAGTAGGAGTCAGGAGTATGCAAAACAGAGCTTATTCTTCTTTTATTTCTTGTTAATTATTTGGTTATACCTGTGTATCACACCTGCAAACCTACTTCTGCCTGCCCCTCATGCTGCTGCTACTACTACACGCTCTGACTCCTGTTACCACGTTGTCACTATTAATACTATAGCGTCCCCACCACTGTGCTCCCTCTGTCCCGTTCGGGGGCCTAGGCGGAAGGGACAGAGCTGTCGTCTTAGGGCAGATGGCCGGGGCCCAGTGGGACGAGCGGAAACCTGTCATGCCTCTCAAGGTATTGCTCACGTTGTTGCTGTGATTATTCTTAGTGTGGTCGTCGTCATCATCATCATCACCGTTGTCATTATTAAGTACTTTGCTGTCTTTCTTCACAGCAACCCCCTGAGGCAGGTACTTCTATTATACTAATTTTACACTTGGGGACACTGAGGCACAGACAGTTTCATGGCTTTTCCAGAGTCTCACAGCTCTGCGCTGATCATTTTTTTTAACAGATGCGCTGATGTCTGATTCACACACAATAATCTGGGAAGACGCGCAGTGCCCAATGTAAAGTTGTGATGTCGTGTGCACCTGTGAAACTGTCACCACCGTGGAGACTGTGAACGGTTCTTGTTTGTCCTGTGTGTCTGGACTCTGAGGACGCTGCTGCTGGTTGTCCCCCCTGAGGAGCCCCCATCCGTCCCTGGATGTGGCCTTCTCCCGGTGTCCCTCTTCCGGTCCCACGGGTCTCAGGAGGAGAGACTCCGCACTGTCCACGGCATTTTCACAGCTGTGCTGGAGCTTGCTTCTTCCCGCTCCCACACTTGTCATGGCGCTTTCTGTGGCCAAGGACCAGCATTCTCGAGCGACAGCGGAAACTTATTTCCAGATGGTGTCTCTAGCGAGAGGGACTTCATGGGGACAAAATGCAAGGAAGATATCTTGAGGGGTCCCTGGGACCTCTTCCCCACCTAGACCCTCACCCGGGGCCCCTTGGTGGAGGAAGACGTCACTTCGGGAGTGGCTGCGGAGCCGCCGACTCCCACTTCTCAGCTCAGTAACCACGAGAGCCACAGCTTTGTTCCAACTCTGGCTTCCCCAGCCCGCGCGTTGCATGGCCCCGCGGGTGCACAGTTGGCCTCCGGGGAGCTTGCTGTGCCTTGTTAATTGTTGTGTTATTTTCACAGCACACTCAGTTAATATTCAGATGAACTGAGTGAGCAAAATGACTTTAAGGGGGGTGTGCGTTCCATTGCCAGAGCCCTCTCTGTGACCTAATGAAGGGGTGAGCTGGGTCTGCCCAGCTGTGAGGAAGGAGGCCACCGCCGCCGGCTTAGGCTTGGCCCTCTGAAAATCCGCTCTCCTGATGGCCGAGGCTGGCAGAGGGCAGCCCGTGGAACACACGTGAAGGGAGGGACTGGAGCGGTCAGCCCACAGCTGACCCAGGCGGGAGAGGACGGCTGCGTCTTTCCTGTCTCACTGCAACACCACCTGTGCGGAAGACTTGTGACAGGCCGGCCCCCTGCCCTTGTGGACCCAGCCCCTCTGTCCTTGTCACGGTGACAGACCAACAGTGGCTATGTCATTGCCCCACGGGGCGAGAGGCGGGCCGTGCCTTTTCTCTCGCACCCCGCCAGACCGGTGGTTCCTGAGTCTGTCTGCGCAGGGGAGTTTCCTGGGCACCACTCTGGGCCTTT
>PVJI01022890.1:0-24490 GCA_004026765.1 Micronycteris hirsuta
TAAATTGCGCATCTGATAGGTTGACTATGTTGTCATCCATTAGTTGTAATTTGTTGTGGTCCTCCTTTTTGGCCATTTTCCTTCTTTTTATCTCAGTGCACTTGTCAGCTGGCAGATGCCTGCGACCTGGGTCTCTTTTTGGATGACGTTGCCTCTGGGGGCGGGGTCTGGGAGGAAGCAATGGCGGCCTCCGATCACCACGGGCTCCCGTCACTCCTCCTCTCCCCAGCTCCCCACTGCCTTTTCCGCCAGACGCGGTTCTGCTGGCTCAGCCCTGGCGGGATTCACCCCTTGTTTGGAGTCACGCCCTGTTCAGGCTCCGGCAGCCTGAGTAGCGCGCAATTCGCGGCGTGAGTGAGACCCTCCGTGAGCGCTGCTTCCTCTGCCCGTCTCTGCCCTGCTTACCGGCCTGGATGTTCGTCCTCTCCTACCTCCTGGGTGTCGGACTTCCCTTCAGTTCGATTCTGTCCGTTCTGGTTGTTTAACTCTTTGCTACTGCATTCCTTGTTCAGACATTCTGGATGTGCGGGCAGCGAGTGTGACCACCTACGCTGCCATCTTGGTGGAAGTAGGTAGGATTTATTTTTTTAAATTAGAATTAGGCCCTGGCTTGTGTGGCTCAGTGGATTGAGTGCTCTAAATACAGATGTTTTAAGCATCAACCCTCTATTCTCTTTTTGCATAAGCCCATTCTCACACTTTCAAATGTAAGGCTCTACTTCCTCTCTCTACTCTTATCTCTAAAGTCATACTTTAGTAACAGCTGTAAAATTACTCCCTGCCTCCAGATTATTTTCTACTTGGTTGTCTGACAGTCACCTTGAGCTCAGCAGATTTTAAGCAACTCACTATCCTCTCCCAATACCTCCAAACCATGTTCGTTACATGTCACAACTTCTCAATTTTTCCAGATTTCATATCATTATCTTTGACATTCTTTCTTATCTCATCTTTTAATCAAGTACTGTTTCTACCTTTCAAATTTCTTTAGCATTTATCCACTCTTTTTCATCTCTACTTTGATGTCCATCATTGCTCCAATAATTTCTTCCTATCTCCAGGTTCTCCCTATCTTTTGATGCATACTATGCTTTGCCGTCAAACCTTCCTAAAATGCAGCTTCAGCATGTGTTCCTCGTTTCAAAAAGTTTCCATAGCTTACAATACCCTCAGAGTTATGTCCAAATTCTTTTGGTCTGGCTTTTAAAGACACTGAAATTGGTTGCACACTTTGTCCAAAATTGCTTAGTTCTTTTTATTCTGACTCTTCGTTTTAGCTGAAGTAGGCTTAGGGATCACAACTTCTCCTCTATCCTCCTATGGTAGTTAACATAATATTGGTGTTAAAGGAAGACTTGAATTTATTATTTAGTTGCAAAATAAATATTCTCATAATCATTCATTTCAAAACAATGCACTTTCATCTGGCTACTATGTGATAAGCATTATGCGAGGTGTCAGAAGTAAAAAGGTGAAGATATGGTTATATATTTTAAGGCGCTCCAGGTATAAGAGGGAAGAATGGTAAAAACATCATTAAAATATAGTATAATACAACCAACAGTGCCTCAGAGGACACACAAAAATGTTTGCTAAATGACTGAATGAACAAATAGATTTACAAATAAAAGACTACTATCCTACTGAGTTAAACTGTGGGGTGTAGTCTAAGGGTTTAAAATTTCTAGAGGTAAAGAGTACAAGTGTTTAAAAGTTTATACAAACCTAGGTTAACTATGACTATTTAAGCAAATGGCTATACTACTTATCTTTGTTATTTCTGATAAGTATGTATAATACATTGATATGAACATAGGCTGAGTCCCTGCTTTCAATTCTTTTGGGTATACCCTAGGATTAGAATTGCCAGATGCTATTACATTGATGTAATAGCAGTATGATAAACAATTTTCTGTACAGGAAAAGTAATCCTATACACATACCCATGAGGTCGGCAAATCCTCCAACCGGTAATCGGCAGGTTCCAGTAACAAACTGTAGAAGTCTCATTCTCTTCTCATTATCGATTTCTTTAACAAACTGTTAAAGTACATTAAAGAGATATATGGGTCATATGTTACATTTAGCATACTAAACAAGGAAAACAATTATTTAAAATCTTAAACAAACTCCCAGTGTCAGATGCACTAATGACTGTACCCACCACTGTGGATGGAGGAGCTTCTCCATGTTTGTCCAAGTCCCACCAACCTTCCCCTATGTAAATCTTAAGACCGCATCCATATAGGGAGATAGAAAAAGAGGGTGCCCTGGGCCCAAGAGCTTCCTACTCATAGTCTCAAGATCAGTTCTTCTAGGGCAGCTCCTCCTTCCCCTACCCCAGATATGCTTATCCTATAGAAGACTTATGTCATTACAAAGGACACAGCTTGCGGCAATACAGACTTTTGGTTTTATGAACAAATGAAATCAAACTCACAGAATTCTGATCCAGATATACCCTAATAAGCTAAGTGTTGCCAGAATTATGTGGCTTTTAACTCCGGTATAATAATTCTGACTCAAAACATTAGGTTTCTGGCCCTGGCTGAGTAGCTCAGTGGATTGAGTACAGGCCTGCAAACCAAAGGGTTGCTGGTTTGACTTCCAGTCAGGGAACATGCCTGGGCTGTGGGCCAGGTTCCCAGTAGGGGGTGCTCAAAAGGCAGCCACACACATTGATTTTTCTCTCCCTCTCCCTTCCTTCCCCTCTAAAAATACATACGTAAAATCTTAAAAAAAAAAAAACCCAAAACATTAGGTTTCTGGAGAATGCTTTCTAGCATATAACATAAGTATTTTGGTGCGCGAAATTTTTTTGATAAAGAATAATTTTTATCCCTTCGTACTACTGTCAAGTACTTTTAAATGCTAATCTGATTTGTTACAGAACCTCAATTCATCTGAGTTTCTTATGAATTTAAATGAACAGCAGAAATTTAAAAAAATGTTTATTATGATACAATATATGTAACATACTTAACATTTTAATTATACAATTCAGTGGCATTAAGTACATTAACTCTGTTGTGTAACTATCACCACTAATTCTAGAACTTTTTTATCACCCCAAACAAAAACTCTGAATGCATTAAACTTAGCACCCCACCGTCCCTTCTCCCCAGCCCCTGGTAGCCTCTGTTCTATTTTCTGTTTCTATGAATTTGCCTGTTCTAGATTCCGCATATAAATGGAATCATACAGTAATTGTCTTTTAGTGGCTGGCTTATTTCACTTAGCATAATATCCTCAAGGTTTATCCACGTTGTAGCCTATGCCAGAATTTGCTTTCTTTTAAAGTTCGATAATATTCCACTGTATGTATTATATATACCACATTTTGTTTATTCACTCATATGTTGATGGATATTTAGACTGCTTTCATCTTTTGACTACTGTGATTAATGCTGTTATGAACACAGGCTGAGTCCCTGCTTTAAATTCTTTTGGGTATGCCCTGGGATTAGAATTGCTGGATCATGTTAATTCTGTTTAACTTTTTGAGGAACCACCAAACTGCTTTCCACAGTGGTATACCATTTTACATTCCCAGTAAATGCAGGAGAGTTCCAATTTCTCCACATCCTCACTAAAGATGATGATGATGATTTTTGGTAATAGCCACTGTAATGGGTATGAAATAGTATCTCACTGTGATTTTGATTTGCACTTCCCTAATGATTAGTGATACTGAAAATCTTTTCATGCAGTACAGCAGACATTTTTTGAAGAGGACGCCATTATGATTCCAAACCAAGTCTCTTCCTTAAGTCTGCTTGCTTAACATTATGTAATTCTTAATGAGGTATGAATGATGAAAACCATACTTCCATTCTATAAAATTTCAAAGCATTTAGATTAAATGCAGGAGAATCTTAACATCTGGAGTTATCTTAGACCCTGAGCAAAGGTGCAAGGTGTGTGCTGCTTACTAATCTTAAAAAGATGCTGCTATAATCTGTATTCATTTATTATAATGCATAGGATGGAATAAGGAGTCTGAACATACTGCTACATTTTGTTCTGTGATTTATTTTCATATATGGTAAAAAAAATTCTAAAAAAGTATGGTGTATTTGTCAATAGAAGTAAACTGAGACAAACCTGCCAAAACCACATGATCTGTTTGCTTGTCCTAGTGTAATGACGGTAGATGGCATGTCTTTGCCAGTCATTCAAATCAATCTCTTGCATTCCACATAAAAGGACCTTTAGGGATGAAAAAAAAAAAAAATGATTTCTATAGGTAATTGTATAATCTATATAATAATACTAGATATACATGAGAAAGGACTAATATTAACAACTTTCAAAAACAAAATAAGGAGGCTTTGGCTTGTAAACTGTGTACCAAGAATCATGCCTACAATACTTCTGAAGGCTGAGTTTCCAAGGTATAGTGTCATATATACACAGACTAAGGTAAATGAGTCATTCATTGTAGAGACGTTCTGACAGTAATACTTTTATATATTTGGGTAAGTTATGGACCTTTTAAGCCACTGGGGATGCTTCAAAACATCCTGCCTGCATAAACAATAATATTGCCACTGGAAACATGAGGAAGTGAGCTGAAAGCAGACAACTGAAGGCATTATTTATTAGCATTCTACAGAAGAAAGAAGAAAAACTCATTACCTCTAACTCCTTTGCATCAAAATACTGCAAATACTGCTGGGGGAGAATTTCATTAAAACCCTCAAAGAAAGCTTGTGTCTGTTCTTCAACACCTCGAGACAACCTCCATTCAGCTACCATTCTAGTAAATAAATATAAAAAAAGCTATCAGGACGTTTAAACTTTATGCTTAAATTCTGAGTACAAAAATAAAATTTTTAAACTTTACTATTACAAAAAACTTCACACTGTATACAAAAGAATATAGGCCAATGCTGGATAGTTCAGTTGGTTAGAGTGTTGTCCTGCTACACTAGGGTGGCAGGTTTGATTCCTATTCAGGGCGCATAAAAGAATCAGCCAATGGATGCATAAATAAATGGAACAACAAGTCAATATTTCTGCTTCTCTCTCAAATCAATAAAAAAAAGAATATAATAAACCCTATACATAGATATCCCAGCTTCCATACAATACTAATCTTACTTTATTATGTCCCTACCCATACTTGAGACATAACTTCATTTCAAACATAATTATTTTAGTAAGTATCTCTATAAGATAAGGTGTCTTTTTAAAAACATAACCACAATTCTATTGTCACACAAAAAAGTGAATAATTATATTAAATATTCAGTTCTTAAATTCCACCAATTGACTGATTTAAAAAAAATACATTGCTTAAATCAGAATTGAAAGAAAATTCATACATTGTGTCCTGGCTGGTGTGGCTCAGTGGATTGAGTGAGTGCCGGCCTGCAAACTAAAGGGTCACTGGTTCAATTCCCAGTCAGGGCACAGGCTGGGTTGTGGGCCAGGTCCCCAGTTGGGAGTGCATGAGAGGCAACCACACATTAATGTTTCTCTCTCTTTCTCCCTCCTTTTCTCTAAAAATACATAAATAAAATCTTTAAAAAAAGAAAGTTCATGCATTGCAAGTCTCTTAAGCTTCTTTTAAATTATAGGTTTCAGGTGTTCGCAGCCACCGTCGTTCTCTTAACACCAGCAGCTCCTCCAGCACCTCCTCCAGCTCACCAAGCTCCAGCTGAAGGAGAAGGTGGTAAGTAAATAGGTCCTTATACCATGCATGGCTCCTACAAAGCAGACTGCCTGCAAATCGACCGGTGGTAAAGCACCAAGGAAGCAACTGGCTACCAAAGCTGCTTGCAAGAGTGCGCCCTCTACTGGAGGGGTGAAGAAACCTCATCCTTACAGGCCTGGTACTGTGGCACTTCGTGAAATTAGACGTTATCAGAAGTCCACTGAACTTCCGATTTGCAAACTTCCCTTCCAGCGTCTGGTGTGAGAAATTGCTCAGGACTTCAAAACAGATCTGCGCTTCCAGAGTGCAGCTATTGGTGCTTTGCAGGAAGCAAGTGAAGCCTATCTGGTTGGCCTTTTTGAAGACACCAGCCTGTGTGCTATCCATGCCAAACGTGTAACAATTATGCCAAAAGACATCCAGCTAGCACGCCGCATACATGGAGAATGTGCTTAAGAATCCACTGTGATGGGAAACATTTCATTCTTTAAAAGAAAAAATATTCTCTTCTTCCTGTTATTGGTAGTTCTGAACATTAGATTTTTTTTTCCCCATGGGGTCAAAAAGGTACCTAAGTATATGACTGCAAGTGGAAAACAGGGAATAGAAATCAGGCATTGGCCGTTTTTCCATTTTCATTTGCGTATGAATTTTTTAAATATAAATGCAGGGACATAAAGCGTTAATGCAAGTCCAGGTGTTTCAGTGAACAAGTTTCAAGCAGTTCAACTTTATAACAATATAAATAAACCTGTTAAATTTTTTTGGACAATGCCAGCATTTGGATTTTTATTTTTTTTTAATTTTTTTTTTTTAAAGATTTTATTTTATTTATTTTCAGAGAGAGGATAAGGGAGGGAGAAAGAGCAATGTATGGTTGCCTCTCACATGGCCCTCATTGGGGACCTGGCCCGCAACCCAGGCATGTGGCCCGACTGGGAATCAAACCGGGACCCTCTGGTTCCCAGCCCGCGCTCAATCCACTGAGCTACACCAGCCGGGCTGGATTTTTTTAAAACAAGTAAATTTCTTATTGATGGCAAAAAAAAAAAAAAAAAAAAATTATAGGTTTCATCTTGCATTTTTTTCAATGAAAATATTTTAAAGGAAATTCTCCTCTATTAAATATTGTAGATTACAGCCCTGGCTGGTGTAGCTCAGTGGATTGAGTACGGGATGGGAACCAGAGGGTCCCGGTTCGATTCCCCGTCAGGGCACATGCCTGGGTTGCAGGCCAGATCCCCAGTGAGGGCCATGTGAGAGGCAATCATACATTGCTGTTTCTCTCCCTCTCTGTCTCTCTCCCTTCCCCTCTCTCTAAAAATAAATAATAAATAAAATCTTTAAAAAAAAATATTGTAGATTACAACTTCTACTTCCTTCTAATTTTCATATACATAGTTACATAGCTAAGACATAGAACAAAGTTAAAATCACAACAAATATAAATTTTCTATTTTTTGTTACAAAATATTTATTTTTTAAAAATTTAATAAACAAATGTGATTACTTAACAACAACTTAAGGCAACTGAAGTTCTAAAGTTTACTGAGAATTCTGAAATTTTTGAAAATGTCAGCATAGGTTGTATTAGACTAATCCTCTTGGTAATGATAAACTATAGAAAAACAGCCCTGGCTGATGTGGCTCGGTGGACTGAACACTGGCTTGTGAACCAAAGGGTCTCCGGTTCGATTCCTGATCAGGGCACATGCCTGGGTTGTGGGTCAGGTCCCTGGTGGGGGGTGTGCAAGAGGCAACCACACGTTGATATTCTTTCCCCTCTCTTTCTCTCTCCCTTTTCCTCTGTCTAAAAATAAATAAATTCTTTAAAAAAACTGTAGAAAAATTATAAAAAGATGTTTGAAGTCATCAGAGATAAACCAAAAACAGGCAATAATTAATTGGTGGGGATGAGATTCTTAAAGGAGGTTGGGACACTGGAGCATATCCACATTTAATAGGCTTTTTCCCTAAGGGCATTTCCCAGTTTACACAGAGCACAGAGGCAACAGTCTTACATGTTACAGAGGTAATATAATGTTGGGAGCTTGAAGCTGCCAAAGACACTATGGGAATATCCCAGGAAGAAAGAAGACAAAGAGAGGGAGTTCCAAAATCTGTACAGAAGAAACATACTTCAAATCCTTAGCTGAGCCCCAGCTGGTGTGGCTCAGTGGATTGAGCACTGGCCCGCGAACCAGGAGGTTGTGGTCTTGATTCCCAGTTAGGGTACATGCCTGGGTTGTGGGCCAGGCCCCCAGTAGGGGGCGTGCAAGAAGCTACTGTATCTGTCATACATTCACGTTTCTCTTCCTCTCTTTCTCCCTCCCTTCCCTTCTCGCTAAAAACAAATAAAAATCTCCAAAAAAAAAAAAATCCTTAGTTGACTCCTAAATACACATGTACAAAATGGTGAGACTCCAAGGAACCCCATGCAAAGCAGTAAGCCAGCCAAAGATCCAAGCAGAAATTTCAGCAGCTACCTAATGCTAAAGAGACAGAACTTAAGTGTCCATATCTCACAAAATTACATGATAAACACCTTGGGCTTTCCACTGTAAGGAGTAAGAACCATATTCTGGGAATAAAAGTTATGTTTTAGGATTAAAAGCAAAATGGAAATAGACCAGCTCTAACTGGCTTCCACAGGATCAATGTGATCTGCCTTTAATTTCACTGCCTATCAAAACAAAACTCGATGTTCTTACAGAGGAAGAAAAAATAACCCAGAGTATCTACCAAGTATCATCCACAATAAAAAATGACTACAGACTTCCAGTCAAGATGGTGGTATAGGCAAAGGCAGTACTCATATCCTCTCACAACCACATCAGAATTACAACCAAACTATATAACCATTGTTTAGAACCAAACAAGAAGCCACACTGAGACTTACAGGAGAGGCACAGAAGTGAAATGGGCTGATTGGACACCCATGTGTGGGCAGATAAAAACCCAGAGGGATATCTCAACTGCGAGATCTCCTGTGAGCAATAGGGGGTCCTAGCTCTACATCAGGCCTCCCAGACCAGGATTCCAGTGCCAGGAAGAGAAGTCCCCATATTCTGGCTGTAAAAACCAGCGGGGTTAGGGTGGCTCAGTGAGATGGAGGGCTTCTGATGTTCCAGGCAGTTCCTCTTAAAGGGACTGTACATGGACTTATTCAGACTCACTCCCTCTGAGTTCCAGCACTAGAGCAGCAGCTTGAAAGGCACCAGGGACATAGAGGAAGGAACTGAACTATCTGGCATCAGGGTGAGAGCTAGAGGGGCAGCTTTCCGCCAGACAGAAATGCTGGTGGGTGGGCACCATATCTGATTCTCCATCAACTGGGTTATCACTGTGCTCTGACCTGGTCATTCCCACCCCACCCAAATTGTGAGCCCACCCAAGCTAGTTCCAGTGGCTTTTCCATACAAATGATTTTCCTTGGCTCATGCTTCAGACTTTCCTAAAATCTATCAAGCAAGCAGTATCTGGCCTCAGAGTGGTACCTTGTACCTCTTGTTAAGTGGTCCCAGGCGTGGCACTAGCAATAGCCAGCCTTGGGTCACAGTTTGGCCTCTCCTGGGCACCTCTAGGTTCAGCACAAGTAGTAGCCATGTTTAGATCACTTTGTAGCTCATACCAGGTAGCCCCAGACAGAACACAGGTGGTAGCTGACCTTGGCCTATACCTCCGAGGAGGCCTCAGAGCCAATGCACCCAGTGAATAGCTTCAGACAACATTGAAGCAACACCCAACCACTCCACAAATGACACACTCAACCAAGGGCACCAGAGCTCTGCTGAAGTAAGTCCTACTTCATGAGGTAGGCTTCTGCAGAGCTGATTTGTTACAACCAGTCCTTGCAGCACACTGGCCTGAGGGTAAATCCCTCCCAATGGTGTGCCAACAACAATCAAGTCTCAACTATAACAGGAGGGTGTACACAGCCAACATGGGGCAAGAAAGGGGATGTGGTACACACCTGGAGCATCCAACTCTAGTGAATGAGAAGGCTGTGCCACTGGACCCCATAAGACACCTACATATTAGGCTACTCTACTAAGCTTGTGAGACATAGCAGTTTTACCTAATACATAGAAACAAACACACGGAGGCTGCAAAAATGAAGAAACAAAGAAACATGTCCCAAATTAAAGAACATAACAAAACTCCAGAAAAAGAACTAAACAAAATGATGACAAGCAATCTATTAGAAGCAGAGTTCAAAACATTGGTTATAAGGATACTCAATGAACTTAAGGAAAAAGTAGACAAATTTAGAACTTCAACAGCATAAAAAAGGACATGAAAACCATAAAGAATAACTGGTCAGAAGAATACATTACAGGGAATAAAGAGTCAAATAGATGAAGCTGAAAATCAAAACAGCAATTTGGAATATAAGGAAGCATAAAACATCCAATCAGAGCTGGAAAAAAAAAGGAATAAAAAACATAAGGATAGTGTAAGGGGCCTCTGGGACAACTTTCAAGCATATTAACATTCACATCATGGGGGGTGCCAGAAAGAGGAAAAAGCAAAGAGCTGAAAACCTACTTGAAAAAATAATGAAAGAAAACTTCCCATATCTGGTAAAGCATGTAGACATACAATTCCAGGAAGCACAAAGATTCCCAATAAGATTAACCCAAAGAGGCCCACACTAAGACACATCATAATTAAAATGCAAAAGGTTAAAGACAAAGAGAGAATCTTAAAAGCAGCAATAGGAAAGCAGCTGGTTATTTATACGGGAGCTCACATAAAACTGTCAGCTGATTTCTCAACAGAAACTTTGCAGGCCAGAAGGGTGTGGCAAGAAAAATTCAGACCGATGGAAACCAAGGACCTACAAACATTACTCTATCCAGCAAAACTATCATTTAGATTCAAAGGACAGATAAAGACTTTCCCAGACCAAAAAAACGTAAACAAATTCATCACCACTAAACCAGTATTACAAGAAATGTTAAAGAATCTTCTTTAAGAAGACAATAAAATACATATAAAAAATATGAAGAACCCCACCCAAGTGGTTCAGTTGCTTAGAGCACTGTCCTGTATACCAAGAGGTTGCAGGTTCAATCCCCAGTCAGGGCACATACCTATGAGAAGCAACTGATCGATGTCTGTCTCTCCCCCTTCCTCTCTTTCTAAAATCAATAAATCTATCCTTAGGTGAGGATTAAAAAATAAAAAGCTATTAAAGATATATTAAAAGAATTTATAGCAAAAGATGGATAAAATGAATAGAGGTAGAGATTCTCAGCAGAGAAACTCTTAAAAGAATCAAATGGAAATTACAAAACATCTGAAATGAAAATTTCATTGGATGAGCTTAAGAGAAGTGAATTCAAAATGATCCAAACTGAAGGACAGAAAGGATAAAAAAAATATATACAGCATCTGAGAACCACAGGATGGTATCAAAGGATAAGTATGTATGTAATTGACATCTCTGAACTATGTAGAGAAGGAATCAAGGAAAAGGATCATCCACAGAGATATTTCACGACTACTGAAATGGCATCCTTTGCAGATTCAAGAAGGTCAGAAAGCCAAGCAGGATAAATATACATACAAGAAATCACAATTACATCAGAGTCAAAATGCTAAAAACCAAAATTAAAAGAGAAAATCTTTAATTTAAAGAGAAAATCTTTTAAAAGCCATGGGGGAAAAAACCCCACGTCGTTCAGTAAAACAATGGCTCATTATCAAAAACAACAGATGCCAACAATGAAATGACATTACTGAAAGTGCTCAGAAAAGGAAAATGATATTGAAAGTGCTCAAAAAAAGTGAAAATATCCTTCAAAACTAAAGGTAACATAAATATGGTTTCAGGTAAAACCTGAGAGAATGTACTGCCAACTGGTACACACTAAGATAAATGGTAAAGAAAGTTTTTAAAGTTGAAGGGAAATTATCCTATATAGAAAAACTGATCTGTGGGAAAAAATAAAGAGAACTGGAAATGGTAATGTAAGTAAACATAAAAAACTAGTTTTTCTTAATTTCCTTAAAAATCTATTCATTGCTTAAAGCAAAGCTAATAATAAGGTATTATGGGTTTATAACATAAAAAAATAAAATATGACAATAATAAGCACAAAGGGCTGGAATGAGAGAAATGAAATTATACCATCATGAGCCTCTTACACTGTATAAATAATAGTGTGCTATTAATTATGTTATACTATTATACATAAATATTAATGTTAATAGAATATTAATTCTAAGTGATAAGAATTCATATATTTATAATCATTAGAGCATTCACTATAAAATGAGAGATATAGTTAACCAACAGGAGAGATTAAAACAGAAAAGTAAGGCCCTGGCTGGTGTAGCTCAGTGGATTGAGCACAGGCTGTGAACCAAAGGGTCGCTGGTTCAATTCCCAGTCAGGGCACATGCCTAGGTTGCAGGCCAGGTCCCCAGTGAGGGCCACGTGAGATGCAACCACACATTGATGTTTCTCTCCCTCTCTTCCCCTCTCTCTAAAAATAAATAAATAAGTAAATAAATAATTTTTTAAAAATTAAAGATTATCAGACTGGATAAAAATAGCAAGACCCAAGAACATGCTGCTGATAAGAAACATACGAGTATTTTAAATACAAAAACACAGGACTGAAAAAGATGGAGAAAGATATACCATGCAAATACTAATCATAAGAAAGCTGGAGTGACTATATCAATATTTAAAAAATAGCCCGGCTGGTGTAGCTCAGTGGATTGAGCACGGGCTGGGAACCAGAGGGTCCCGGTTCGATTCCCAGTCGGGGCACATGCCTGGGTTGCAGGCCAGGTCCCCAGTGAGGGCCATGTGAGAAGCAACCATACATTGCTCTTTCTCCCTCCCTTCTCCTCTCTCTGAAAATAAATAAAATCTTTTAAAAAAAAAAAAAAAGAAAAGAAAAAAAGCAGGCAAAATTCTCAGAAACTGGAACTCCAGAAGAAGCATATATATGAAATCTAACCTTGAATTAGTGTTGAGAATATATGAATGAACCAAAAACTCTTGAGACTAAAAGTATGAACCAATGCAAAGAGTAAGAGAGGATGTAAACCATCATTTCTACTAAATGAGCCATCATTTTACTTATAAATTTTACCTGATCTTACAATATCCCCCATGAAAATATCTGCATATAAATTTGAGATTGTTTTCAATGACATGTTACACGGCATAGCAGATAACAGAATTGGTTGTTTAAAGAAGTGATCTAGCACTATTTTCTACCATTAAAATTCCTACTTTTGGAGAAAAGTGAAAGTTGTCTATAACCAAAATTCTTTTCTATCACTTCATACATCTTCAAAATTCTGGTTAAGTTGAAAATATACCAGAAAAGGGGTATAAAACCCATGAACAACCACTACATGTTCTTTGTAAGGTTTAGTTTGAATTACCTGCAGGATAGTCTCTCTGCTGCCTCCACAAAAATCTATCCTACCTCTCTTTCACTGTTTTGGTGCCAGACTTGTTAAAGACAAAATTTAGACTGTCTACTGGATTTAGTCCTTAATTTCTTGTAATCTGGCCTCTAAACACCATTTGGCTAACTGTTCTAAGTATTCTCTTATGGGTTATCACAGCTTATTAGCCTCTATATCTTCTAAAGCAGGGTGTCAGACTCATTTTCACTGGAGGCCAAAGGGCCGAAATAATTTTAGGACTGCATAAATGTAACTACTCCTTAACTGTTAAGGACTTAAAATTACATTAGGACCTTTGAAAGGAACCATGAGGCTGATGTGGCCCCCGGTAAAAATGAGTTTGACACCCCTGTTCTAAAGAGTCTTCATTTTCTTTGGATTCTGAAATGCAGGACATGGCAGAATGGGATATCAAACCTGAGCTGCCTGACAGCACCTCACACACCATGGATAGTCTTCCCTATTACTGCCTGTGATTTGTGCTTTCTAGCCTCCCTCTCTCTGCTCAAAACTTTTGCTCTCATGTCAACACAACTGAAAGGCTCAACTTAAGTAACATTAGCTACTTGCTCCATGATTGCAACTAGATGAAATGATGTCTTCTTCTTTAGACTTCTCATAGCACTTTCTGTGTTCCTCTCTTTCTAACGCTTACTAAAACTTTTTTCCAACGTTTACAAGGCAGAAAAAGTGATCATTTGTGTCCTTAATAATACATGTTCAGTTCTCATAACTAGTTTTTACTTTTTAGGCAAAAATTATTTTTAAACATATTGTCCACTAGTATTACTAGGCAATTATCAACATGCTGTAGTCCAACAGAAAGGCCACCAGCGATGTCAAAGGGAGCATTCTCTCTCACCTGATATATTCCTCTTTATTTTCTTCTGTTACAAGAATATTGCCACCATTGGGTTTCAAATCATGACTCTTGATTTCACCTAAAATTTCTTTATCAACGGAGAAATACATTTCCAAACCACATTCTTCAATATTGTTTTCTCTGCACAAATGAAATCAACACTATTTGTTATACTAATTCAATTATTTAAAAAGTTTTAAACTAAAAGACTATGTTCTTAAATAATGATAACACCAAAATAACAAGAAAACTAAAAAAATTATGTTCTAAAGTCATCACATTTTGCCTAAGATCTTGGGTACATTTCTATAAAATTTATCACGTTGAGTGATGAGACAGGTTTAATGCAGACCATGCTTACAGTTTAGATATCAACACCATAATGAAAGCATATAGACTATACTTTGATAAAATAAATGGAAACACACTTACTTAACCCAGATTAGAGAATTGTAAAATTCTGGATCAATAGACTCTAAATCCTTGAGTCCTACTGGTTTGTTCAAGATGCGCTTGTAGAATGGCAAAGAAAAACCTGTGTCTATGAATTTCCCATGGAACAGAGCCTATGAAAGAAAAAAAGTACCATTTAAGATAATTTTATAACATTCATTATATTTCAGAATGTTAGATGAGTTCTTCATTAAAAAAAGGCTCCCCTGATATATGATCCCATTATACTCGCCCTTTTTCTAGAAAAAGGGCAAATATAACAAATCCAATTTTAAAATTGTCTTAGTGATGAGAAAATTTCAAATGAGAAAGTTAAAGAAACAATGCTTTAGTATTGCTGAATTAGCGAAGTAAACACAGTTCTCCACCTATACTTACCATGGCAATAAACCTGCCAATAAAACGAAAATATTTCAGATGATCTGGATTAATATAAGAGGCGGGGTTTATCTGCAAGCAGTAGTTATCCTTCCCTGCATATTCAAACAGGCAATACATTGGGTTCAACACCTCATGTGACAAAAGAAAGAACCATTCTCTGAAATGAAAAGAAAATTTTGGGTAAAAAATCATGCAAGTGAACATGACAACTCAGAGGGCAGTGGCACAAAATTAAAAATCTATACTCCTCAGCTGGCAATAGTTACCTAATTTATCATGTTGATTTTACTGCTTCTGTTCAAACTGACATATATTTTACAGAGATGACATTTACACACTGCTTATTATTATATTTCAAAGAATCTATGATACCATCAACTTTAAAGACACCATTATTTGATGAACCACTAAAACTTTTTTCCAATTATAATTGTGATACACATCCCAATTTCAGAGATGTCAAAATATAAAAATATTAGAACCAATAAAATATTATACATAGTCAAGTTGAAACTTCACTGACTGACCCATGTGGTTAGAGCAGCTGAAACAAGTCTAACATTATTCCATCTATTACGAAGTCCTACAGTGATCCACATCAAGTACCACTGCTCTCTAAATCCCAGACAGATGTGAAAAACAATCCAATTTCACAGAGCGATGTGGGTGAAACCAACTGACAGTACTTCAGTTACCTTCTGAATTAATGTTGAAATGCAGCATAATAAAGGTACAATAATTTCCTATACTTTATTTTCCTAAAATGTAAGATTTGAGAAAATAACACTTGTAAGCAAAGTATAATGATACCTTTGAAAGAAAGAAACTATAAGTTCTGAGTATTCATACTATCACTACCTTGCTACACCTCCATAATCTAAACCTTCTTCTCCTGGAAAAATCACCCACAAACGTCTTCGCAGATCTTGGGGACTGAAGCTCATTATCTACAAAACAATAAAGTAAAAAAAATTAGTAAAAGCAGTTGGTGAAACACCATTCTGTCACTTCTAGGTTTGAAGTCTCCTTCATTATAAGTACTTAAATCCTCCTTGACACAGAATGGTGTCTGTGGTCTAATCAATACCACACACACAGAAAATACATTAACATTTCATAGTATTTTTATATTATACATATCTATGTACTTATATACTTCATATACATTAATTTTCTTATAAATGAGTCTAATATTGACATAAAGTTGCTTCTCTCACTTGCTTAAAGCAGAGTAACTATGGGCCTGGCCAGAAGTTAGGTGCTTTTTTTGTTCTGTTTTGGTAAGTATGGGTTGTTTAACAGTCAAAAGGTACACATAATAACTAACTGGCTACTATGGAAATGAAGAACCAGTGGCTGCAGAGAGAATATAGTTAACTTTGGAAACTCATTCTCAGTAGAAACTTTTAAGTACCTAGAAAAATTACTCAAATTTTGTGTCCTACTACAGTGGTTAATAAGATCATCTTCATTTTTGAAGGTGAGTACCATTACTGAGCTACAATAAATATGTCATTTGGGTTCCTTCTTCGTAAAACTACTTATCTGCCAAAAATTGGGCCATTAAAACATTACAGATATTAATTACCCTGAGAAAAATGACAGGGCCTAGAGAGAGAGAAGTTGATATACTGCCTCTATTTAATGAAATGATATGAATGAACTCTCACACTTAAATATCCAAAGAGGCTCAGTAACTTACTTGCTTATGCCAGGGCTTCTTTTTCCTCACTCATATTTATATCCCACTCAAATTCCTAACCCTCTCAAACAAGAAAATCCAAGATGTAACAAAAAAATTCAATGCTTATTTCATGTTTATGACAAACAGTCTATAAGTACTATAGGCTAGATACATAACAATAAAAAAACAAAGAGGTTAAAAATATCTTTTATTGTTGCTCTGGCTAGAGGCTCCATTGGCTGGAGTATCATTACCTACACCACAGGTGGCAAACACAAGGCCCGAGGGCCAAATCTGGCCCTCTACCTTATTTCTACCCGGCAACAGCACCTAGCTCCTTGCCCCTAGTTACGGAGTAGTTACATTTATACGGTTCTAAAATTATATTTGGCCTTTTGAAGGCAATTGCAATGTTGATGTGGCCCCCGGTGAAAATGAGTTTGACACCCCTGCCCTACACTAAAAGGTGTGGGTTTGATTCCCAGTCAGGGTTCATACCTAGGCTGCGGTTCAATCCTGTGTATGGGAGGTAATTGATTGGTGTTTCTCTCTCTCAAATCAATAAATCTATCTTTTATTGTCTTACTCCCTCTGGCTATTCTTTGTCCTCATGGCTGCTCTCCAAACCCAAGGGCTATCCCTGATCTCTCTTGAGACTGTTCCCCCAAATCTGAGACTGTTCTCCTGGAAATTCAGGTTGTTCCTTTGCCCTGTGCCTGATACCTGGGGATTCACTCTTCCCTGGAAAAAATACCTTTAAATATCCTTTAACAAATGCCTAATATGAAGGGAAAAAAATTTTTATCCTGCAATTTCCCTGATAAGCAGCTGTGCCATGCTAATAAAAACACTTACTATTCCAAAACAACTTTATCCAACAGTTACCAAAAAAAAAAATCTGATGCTAATTTTGCTATCAGATGTGTCATTCTTCCAAAGCAATCAAATTTTTCTCAAATTTTAATTTCATATTTAATTGATAAATGTCAAATCGAAGATGACAATTTTAAACAACTGTTCTAGCACCATTTGGTCTGTCATTCTGTAAAAGCCTCTGGTTTCATAAGCCAAAAGATAAAGAGACATTTAAACATATTTTGCATATTTTCATCACTGTTATACGCAAGTTATGTTCCAAGAAACTGGCCGCCCACCAGAAACTGCGTACTCAGTGACTACACAGTAGTTATGAGAATAAAAATTAGAAAAAGTTAACAAATGTAGTAGGGAATGACCTTGGAGACATACATCATATCAAAGGAATGACTCATAATTCTCTAAATAGCCTTAGTTGAGCTCTGGTGCTAAAAAGCTATCTGCTCCTACTTAGCAGGATGCCAACTGCATTTCTCCCTCTCACTGTTAATAACTGAGGTTCCATTAAGAAATGAACATAACTGTTTCCAAAAGGAAGTAGCCAGCTACTTTCATCTATCTCAGACAATCTTTTTTTTTTTGCATTCAGCGTGACACTTCTTGAAGCTGTAGCTATTACAATTATCGAAGGGGCTTGGTAATAAAGAATCACATCCGCATCTGGCATAAAACAAAGACTAACTGGATGTCTTCATATTAAGACATTTTTTCCACTGGTCATTTAATCTTCCCTATAACAAAGTCACTTAACATTTAGTCACATTTGGTTGGTAAATAAAGTTGCAAAATAAAGGTAAGTAATAAATTAACTCAGGTTCTGAGAAAAACTTGAAAAAAAAAGACAACTTCTAAAAACATGCTTTTTAGACATTGTCACCAATGATCACTTTCTTTCCTACATAAAATTGTAAGAGTATCACACTTATTGTAAAAATGCAAGTATTACAGCACTATAAAAACTCTGAAGTCTTCCCCCAATCCTTTTCTACCTATCCAATAACATTCATATGGATATCTCCAGACTTCTGTCTACCAAAAGCCTATCTTCTTACTTAAATATTTACTTCAAATCAAATACTAAGCTTAGAAATGGAAACGTCATTAATTATTTTAAGTTACTCTGACATTTCAAAACCACAAAACATACACATACACAAAACATACACACAGAACTACCTGTATGTTCCTAAATTAAAGCAGTAAAGTAGCTGGCAATGAGATTAGATTTAACAATTCAAGGACTCCAACTCAAAAATTCCAAACTGTTTATAAACTGCCAACACCAAAAGATGATTTGGGGCTGGCAGCCAGGGGGCAAACTACTGAGTGGAAAAACAGTACCTGCTGAAAGGAATCCTCAAACAACGTTTTCCTTGTCACTGTAATCTTTATGTGCTGTGGCATGGCCAGTTGCTGAAATATAAAAATGACTTAAGTCAACTCTCACCATTTAAAATGGTCTACCGAAAAACCAAAAGTATAAAGTTTTATTTACTTTTATCTGTTTACAGAAACAAGTAGACTTTGAATATGAATTTATATGCAATAATGTTTAACAACCATGCATTTGTGAGCCTTCATGATAATTATAGATCATTTGGTATATAAAATACAGAGGAACACAAGATCTCATATGCACAGAGCTTACTGAGTCAAATATTAATTTTATTTTCAAAACACTAATTCAGATTCTTCTTGCTTGTCCAGTTGATTATAAGTTTGAAGTTTAGAAATATTCATCATAGTAACATTTTGAATAGTACATTAATTTTATTTAAAACCCATAATGAAATTATTAATTCAGGAAATATTTATTTATACATCAGAAATAGCTGATCACATCTGAGAAAAATACTCTGAATATAACCATATTATATATCTGTTAAAGTGATACATGCATGTATGTATCAAATGCTAATATGAAAGGGGATGGTTATAATTTATACATCAGAAAATGTTTCAGCTCATTTGAGGATTTCTGCAATCTGAACATAATGGATACTGGAAAGAGAGTAACAATTTTTTCTTATTCAAATGGTTTCAAATTTATTATTCTGGACAACAGAAGCGACAAGTTATCTAACTGATAAATCTATTTCTTTGCCTTGAAATAGGAGATTCTCATGCTTTCCATTTTACCTGTTTTTCTATTAATTATTTTCACAATCACTGACTCTGTAATATAAACAACATAAACAAAACAAAGGGAGTACAGAAATATATAGTGATTGTGCCAATACTAATATAGTCCCAATACTAACCTGACACCAGAACCGGAAATATTGAACCTTTGCCTTGAAGTCCCGTACATAGGCTATCTGGGGTCCATTGTCTCTGAGGAAGAATGGTAATATGACATAAATAGCTGTTTGCAAGATAAAATATTGAGGAAAAGCAAAATACCATACCCCCTCAATACTTAGCAGTCAAATACAAAAACACCCTAGCACAGCATACTCTTATCACCACCTTCTAAAGTTTTTATTTCCCAAGGCTATTTTTAAGTAAAAGACAGAAATACGTTTTTATCTTTTTACTTTTATATTTTTAAAGATTTTATTTATTTATTTTTAGATAGAGAGTGGGTGAGGGAGAAAGAGAGGGAAACATCAATACGTGGTTGCCAGTGTGGTTCAGGTGGTTGGGCATCTTCTCTCAAACCAAAAGGTTGCCAGTTCAATTCCTGTTCAGGCACATGCCTGGGTTGTAGGTTTGGTCCCCAGTTGGGGCTCATGCAAGAGGCAACCAACTGATGTCTCTCTCTCTCACATCAATGTTTCTCTCCCTCTCTCTTCCTCCCTTACCCTGTCTCTAGAATCAATAAAAGAAACAAAAATTAAAGCCACTGTTGTGAGCTTTTCTCTTATATACAGACAAATCTAACAGGACTAGGTAAAGCAGATTCTGCCTGAGAATGTTGTCTATTCCCCAAATCCATTCTCTCCTTTGTTCTTAAATCAAACCAGTGACTCTTGATACTTACTGAAGCAGTATTTATGAAAAAAAAAGTATCTGATAAAAATGCAACATTTTCTTTCATGATTAAAAACACACACAACAAACTAGGACTAGAAGGAAACTACCTCAAGATAATAAAGGCCATATATCAAAACCCTACAGCTCATATCACACTCAATGATGAAAGAATAAAAACTTTCCCTCTAAGATCAGGAATAGTGCAAGGATGCCTGCTTTCACCCCTGTATTCAACATAGTATTGGAAGTTCTAGCCAAAGCACTTAGGCAATAAAAAGAAATAGAAAGGCATCCAAACTGAAAAAGAAGGAAAAATTATTTGTTTGAAGATATGATCTTATATACAGAAAACCCTAAAACTTCTAGATCAAAAAATTAAAAAACCAACAACAAAAAAACCCCCATTAGAATAAGTAAATTCAGCTAAGTTGGATATAAAACAGTACACAAAAATCAGCTGCATTTGTATAACAATCAACAATCTGAAAAGAAAATTAAGAAAATAATTCCATTTACAAATAGCATCAAAACAACAAAACATTCAGGAATTAACTTAACCAAGAAGGTAAAAGACCTGAACATTGAAAACTACAAAACACTGTGGAAAGAAATTAAAGAAGGCAATAAGTGTAAATATAGCCTATGTTCACAGACCAGAAGACTAAGATGTCAATACTAACTAATCAAAGCAAACTACAAAATCAGTGCAATCCCTATCAAAATCCTAATGACTTTTTTTTCAGAAAGAGAAAAAGCCACCCTAAAACTCATATGGAATCTAAAGGAATCCTGTAAAGCCAAAACAAACTCAATAAATAAAAACAAAGCCTGGCTGGTGTAGCCCAGTGGACTGAACGCGGGGTGCGAACCAAAGAGTCCCGGTTCGATTCCTAGTCAGGGCACATGCCTGGGTTGCGGGCCAGGCCCCCAGTGGGGGCCACATGAGAGGCAATCACACAGTGATGTTTCTCTCCTTCTCTTTCTCCTTCCCTTTCCCTCTCTTTGAAAATAAATAAATAAAAATTATTTTAAAAAATAAAAACAAAGTTGGAGGACTCACATTTCCTAATTTCAAAATTAATATTGAATACAGAGCTAAAGTAATCAAACCAGTGTGGTACTGGTGCTGGAATGAAGACAGGTATCTAGACTAGTAAAATAGAATGACTAGAAATAAACTCTTGAGTATATGGTCTAATGATTTTCAACAAGGGTGCCTAGACCATTCCATGGGGAAAGGACAGTCTTTCCAACAAATGGTGCTGGGATAACTGGATATCCACATGCAAAATAATGAAGATGGATCCTTACCTAACACCATTGCAAAAATTAACTAAAAATGGATCCAAGACCTAAATGTAAGTGCTGAAGCTACAGAACTCTTAGGCAATATACAGAATGGAAGAAGATACTTGCAAATGACATATCTAATAAGGTATTAGTATCTAGAATATACAAAAAATTCTAAAATGCAACAAAAAATTCAAGCAACTCAATTCAAAATTGGGCAAAAGACTCAGACATTTCTTCAAAGATACACAAATGGACAATAAGCTCATGAAAAGATGTTCAACGTCATGGCTCATTAAAGAAATAAAAATAAAACCCCAATAAGGTACTAGTTCATACCTATAGGATGGCATTATAAAAAAGAAACAAGCAAAAAACAACAACTGTTGGTGAGGTCTGAGAAAAAAACATGGAACCCATATGCATTGCTCATGGGAATGTAAAATGAAGTACCTGCTGAGGAAAACAGTATGGCAGCAACTCAAAAAACCACGAAACTACCATTTGATCCAGCAATTCCACTTCTGAGTATATACAGAAAAGAATTTAAAGGAAGGATTCAAACACTTATTTGTACATTCATGTTTACAGCAGTATTATTCACAACAGCCAAAAGGTGGAAACAACCTAAATGTCCATGAATATATAAAAAAAATATGGTATATACATAGACTGGAATAATATTCAGCCTTAAAAAATGAAATTCTGACACAAGCTACAACCCAGATAAATTTTGGAAACATTATGCTAAGTGAAATAAGCACCAAAGAAGAAATATTGTATGATTTCACTTATGCTGAGTAGTCAACTTCATAAAGACACAAAGTAGAACAGTAGTAGTTATCAGGGGTTGGGGAGGACAGGATAGTTATTACATAATGGGTACAGAGTTTCACTATAGGATGACATGGTTGCAAAATAATGTGAATGTACTTACTGCCATTAAACCATACACCTAAAATGGTGAGTTTTGTTAATGTATGTTTCACTATAATTTTATTTTAATAATTTTTAAAAACAATGTTATGTATTTATTTTTAGTGTGATGGGAAGGGAGGGAGAAAGAAAGGGAGAGAAACATTGATCAGTTGCCTCTCACATGCTCCCAACTGAGGACCTGGCCCGCAATCCAGGCATGTGTTTTGACCAGGAATCAAACCAGTGACTTCTCAGTTCACAGCACAACATCTAACCCACTGAACCACCCCAGTCGAGGTTACAATAATTAAAAAAAAACCCTGAACAAGACATAAGTTGCTTTTCAAAAATGATAAAGAAAAACAAAGTTAAGGGAGCTTTTAAATTAAAAGGTAACAGAAATGAAAGAAAATAAGCACCAGAAATGAGGGATTAATTGGTGAGCAGTACTGTACTGATAATTTCTAAATAGTCTCATTTAGTGCTGAGTGCGCAGATGGTAACAAATGTGAAAAGTCTATAGGAGAAAATATTCAAGAGGGTAATGGCAATACAAAATATTTAGTGAACAGAAATCTATGTATGGGCAAGCCAATTCAAAAAGTACTGCACTTCTTGCTAATTCAGATATTTTACATCAAAATCTTGGAATCGGTTTTTGTTTTAATCTACAATGTTTAAAAAACTTACAGAGCAGATTTTCCAGTGCGGGGATCTATATAGGTGGTTGTTCTTCTATTGTGGTCCACAAAATATGGAATTCCATCCACTGTGAATCTCATTTCCCAGCCTTCAGGTAAGGGCTTTTCATTTAATTGACTAAAGAACAAAGGAAAAGATATAAACAAACAAAAAAAGTTAGAGTTGCTTGTCTGCCAAATACAGAAACAAAAAACAAATATAAATGCAGTGGAAATCTTCTAGAAAAATATTTAGTCCAGGGTATCTGGTTGTTTACAAGACTCTTTACCTAGATCCTCTTTATCCTATAAGCATTTTATTAACCTGTCAACAGGTCCATCAACTACCACTTGGTCTTCTCCCACCTACAAGACTTGTACTCCCCATCTATCTAATAACCCACCTAAACATCCCATGGCAACCAAATTCTGCCCATTCTGCCTTAGAAGTCTTCATGTTCATCACTATTTTCAATCCCCAGCACCATCCTTACTCTGGCTTTATTCATCTCAAACTTTCACAATAGCCACCTAACTGGTTTTTCCTGCCTTTAGTCTCACTCTGGTCCTATACTTGTTTATTTCATATTGCTGACAGAGTACTAAAACAGAGGTCTGATCAAATTCTCTCCTTAAGGTGATAGCACTGTTCGCCACAACCAATAAGATCTAAGTCTAAATTACTACACCTCACTCACTCCGGATCTACACTCTGCCCTCAAATCCCTTCCCTGAACTCTGTGATTCCATAGTGTTTAACAATAACATCACCATTTCCCTAAGTATGACATAATCTGTCACACCTCCAAGTGAAGCCTTTCCTTTTGTCCAGAATCTCTATTATTCCTCTGTTAAGACAACTCAAAGTTTCTTTTTTTTAACTATATTTTATTGATTATGCTGTTACAGTTGTCCCACTTTCACCCCCTTCTTGTCCCCCACCCCCTTACCCCCCCTTTCCCCACCCTTTAGTTTTGTCCATAGGTCATACACATAAGTCCTTCTGCTTCTGCACTTCCTATACTATTCTTAACCTCCCCCTGTCTGTTGTCTACCTACCATTTATGCTACCTGTTCTGCGCCCCATTCCCACCCTCTCCCCCAACCACTCCCCTGTTGATGTTCCTCCATACCTTATATAACTCCCTTTAACATTTCATACAATAAAGGCTGGGTGGTGATGAACTTCTTGAACTTGACCTTATCTGAGAAGCACTGTATCTGCCCTTCCATTCTAAATGAAAACTTTGCTGGATAGAGTATTCTTGGATGTA